>RJVU01048406.1:1691896-1725146 GCA_003731715.1 Anabarilius grahami | reverse complement strand
AACTCATGCTTGAGAAAACATGAATAGCGTTGAGTGACTTAATTGGAAGTGGCAAATAGAGGTGGGCACATTTGCACTAATGGATTTGGAACACCACTTAGATTACTGGAGAAAAGCTTTCTGCCTGCAATAGTGTTAATAATAGTCAATGATGAGCACCTTTCAGAAGAGGGATAATGATGGAGGAGTCTGTGTTTGAGAGTGAGTGAAGATTTCTCTATATGTGCATTTTACAATAAAGGTTACAATAAAGTATAGGACATGCTCTTCAGTTGATAAAGACAAAACTGTTTATTATATTGTTCTCAGTGTACAAAAGACCAATCATTTTAGCAACATGCATTATTTTTCTTATGGGCTGCTGTTTGGGATGTGCAGATCGATCTTTATATAGCAACATTCGATTCAAATGTATTTACACACACACACACAACTGTTTAAAATGTTGAGATTTTTTATGTTTTTTTATGTCAAATGACTTTTCTTTTTTTCTGTGTTTTAACTTGCATGGATTAACTGTTTACCACAAGACTAGTAATATGCACTAACTAAGTAAATAGGGTCAATTTTGATTTCATGTGTACTTTAAAGGCTCATATCTCCTAAATGCGAATTTTGTCATTGTTTTGGAACACACCAGCTTATTCATAACCTTAAAAGGTTAGTTCATCCAAAAATGAAAATAATGTCAATAATTACTCACCCTCATGCCGTTCTACACATTCCATGCTGTTCGTTCATCTTCGGAACAAAAACAAAATAACGACTTATATAGCGATGGCTGATTTCAAAACACTGTTTTTATTAAGCTCCGGAGCGTTATGAATCTTTTGTGTCGAATCATGATTTGTGTGTCAAACTGCTTAAATCACGTGACTTTGGCGCGCCGAACCGCTGATTCGACACAAAAAATTCATAACGCTCCGAAGCTTCATGAAGCAGTGTTTTGAAATCGGCCATCACTATATAAGTCGTTATTTTGGTTTTTTTAAGCGCACAAAAAATATTCTTGTTGCTTTATAATATTAATATTGAACCACTATACTCACATGAACTGATTTAAATATGTTTTTAGTACTTTTATGGATCTTGAGAGAGGAAATGTCATTGCTCCCTATGCAGGCCTCACGGAGCCATCGGATTTCAACAAAAATATCTTAATTTGTGTTCCGAAGATTAACGAAGGTACGGGTGTGGAACGGCATGAGGGTGAGTAAATAACATTATTTTCATGTTTGGGTGAACTAACCCTTTAAGGCTAACATATTCATAATAAAAGCTAAAAAAAACTTAAATCTTGATTTCAGGGGCACTTTAATATTTTTGTGGAAATGGTGATACATTTTTTATGATTCTTTGATGAAAGTTTAAGAAAACAGCATTTATTTGAAATAGATTTTTTTTTGTAACAGTGAAAAAGTCTTTACTATCACTTTTAAAGAATTTAATGCTTCCTTGCTGAATAAAAGTATTCATTTCTTTAAAGGGAAAAAGTACAATATATAGTCACTTTTTATTTTTAATCTCATGCCACTTTTAAACTCTCTTGAGGTACAACAGAAGAACATAAGAGCTGACTAAGATGCAGTACACAGCAGATGTCTTTGAAATGATCATCCTGCTCTTAATTCTTGTCTTGCTATCTGTTTTTCATCTCTGCGGTATGATACTAATTTTTTTTCTTCCTTTGATCTCCTCTTCTTTGGTTTTTGTTGTTTTGTGTATCTTTTATGGTTTGAGCCTCTATGTTGAGCTCCTTAGTGAGTGTTGTCTCCACAGCAACTTTCAAGTTCATTTCCTTTTGAATTGTTTTGTTGCCTTTTTCCTTGGTGTTTTCTCCAACTGTATCAGCATTGTTATCACTGTTAATGATATCAGCCTTGAATGGTATCAGACTCATTCCATATCCGTCTTTATTGGCAAAAAAACAGTATTTGATTTTCTCATCATCATCTCCCAATGTGGCTTATCCTTCTTAGGGACTGTAAACACACTTCAGATGCTATTACAAACATGGACAACTGGATCCACATCATTGAGAGAGACACGTACAGAGTCTATTATCAGCTCAAGCACTCCTGTTCACCTCCGTCACGATGTGTCCCTGAAATGCAAATCACAATTATTTAGTTGGCATAATGGACAAAGTCATTTTGCCTGGATCTATCCCCCTTTAGAGAGAATTGACAAATTTATTACAGGCAATCTAGCCAAGTCTAAACTAATAAAAGTGTGCTGCGCATGAGCTTTCCTTAAAGGAACACTCCACTTTTTTTGAAAATAGACTCATTTTCCAACTCCCCTAGAGTTAAACAGTTGAGTTTTACCGTTTTCGAATCCATCTCCGGGTCTGGCGGTACCATGGGTTCAGCAGGCGCAATGATATTACACAGCATCTCTCACAAATGTCTCCATAGTTGCAAGGCACGCTCCCTGTGCAAACAGGGGATCACAGGCACTGTGTAATATCATTGCGCCTGCTGCACCCATGGTACGGCAGCAAAGTTCCTTGATTATTACGCCGGAATGAGGATATAGTTCCTAGCCATATCGGCCTAGAAAATCGCAACTTATCATTTTCCTTCAGTCTTAGTACACGATTTAACTACAGAAGAGTCAAGTTTTAAATAGGAAAAATATCGAAACTCTTTGGTCATTTTTGAGCGAGATGCTAATGGTCTAATCAGATTCAATGAACTATGCTAAGCTATGCTAAAAGTGGTACCGCCAGACCCGGAGATCGGCTGAATGGATTCGAAAACGGTAAAACTCAACTGTTTAACTCTAGGGGAGTTGGAAAATGAGCCTATTTAAAAAAAAAAGTGGAGTGTTCCTTTAAGGGTTAATCAGTGATCCCTATTGAAATGATTAGTTCAAGGTGTTTTCCTTTCATATACAATCCAAAAATGCAATGCAGTGAGTCATAATTTCCAAGTTGAATCATATTGAGGGTTTTTTGTATGGCTGTATTATTCATCATTCAATGCATTTGAGTATTATTTAGCTGAACTAAAAAGGAATGTACTGTTTAATATGTTACGTCTATGACGTATTGTATGTTGCGTATATGTTCCTGTGTCTCCTCTCTGACAGGATTGGCCCAAGGCTTAATGAGAGACTGTCGATGGTTGGACCAGAGATGAGGCCTGGACTATAAATTCCTCTAAGTCTCGCTGGAGGGCGCACTCACTTTTGCTCTCGCTCTTTACCTGATTGTACTCTCTTTGTTACTTGCTATGATCTCTTCTGTGTGTCTCTCTCCTTGATCATTATTGTTCATGTGTTAAGCTTTAGTGAAAATGCTGTTAAATCAAGTTACATTCTAACAGAGTGCTGTTAACCATTGCGAGAGCTCTTTGTCCTGAACTTCAATGTCCCACATACATGTTTGTAAATCACGTGTGAAGCTGTAGGGGATGAGTGCCTTATTTATTTTTGTAGGCCACTTGGCCACCACCTTTTCCTCCTGTTTTTTTTGAATAGATAAGGAGTGAGGTTACATTGCTGTATTTTTGAAGCACAGGGATGTTAGTTCATTAATGGGAAGTTAGAGTGCTGTTTGTTTATTATTTTGGCATTTGCTCACCCCTGATCATTTGCTTCAGTTCTTTTGTTTATTTATCTCATGATTTTGTTAGTATTCTCCAACTGCTGCCGCACAAAAAGATTGATCAAATGATCTAAGAAACTAAGAAAATAAAAATGAGTACTTTAACAGCCATTCTGTGTTGTCATTTATGTTGCGGTCCTGACCTAGCAACATAAATGATTCTAACAAATAGAATCAGAATCAGAAAGAGCTTTATTGCCATGTATGTTTACACATACTAGGAATTTGTTTTAGTGACAGAAGTTCCACAGTGCAACAGAGTGACAGCGACAAGACAAGACACAGATAATAATAATTTTTCAGAAATAAAAAACCTCAACATCAATAAAATTAGATATTTTATCAAAGATTAAACAAAATCCGATATTAATGTCTTTCAATGAAATATTACATGTTCCTCATGCCACTGTTCATTGTGCTCCTTATGAATTCAGAGCTTTGTGTCTGACAGCTCAGACGACACATGAGATGACCGGAAATCAATGGCCATCATTTGACACTGTGGTTGAAGTGAACAGTCAAATGCAGTAATAAGCTTTCAGAATAGGTCAATACTTTCCACCTTTCAAAACCGAGGGAATGAAATGCAAAGTAAAAAACAAATAACTGACAGTTATTTATGGAGGTCTTTTTTTGAAGCAACATGATGTAAAACACCAATTTTATGCATGAGTAATCTTGACTGGCACTAAAGAATGAGGCTGTTAAAACTCAATAGCTTTAAAAGAATACCTTTCTATTCATGTGTCTGTGTTTAACCAGTGTTAAGGGGAAAGTTACTTTTAAAAGTAATGTGTTACAATATTGCGTTATTTTCTAAAAACCTTTCAGCTGTGCTGCCATTCTAGATTGCAGAAGAATAGGAGCAGGAGAAGAAAGTTCAACACTCTTGCCGCGTCCCAATTCTCCTACTTATACTACGCCCAAAAAAGTATGTACTCTTTCTGTGAACAAAAAGTACATACTTTTGAGTGTGTAGCAAAAGATTTTATACTATACTATCACTAGATACTATCACGTCATACAATCGCGTCTTTGCTCTCTGTCGCATCCTGTCACCGTAAACTGGCCTGTCAATCATCTTACATCCTCCACATTTCATTTAGTTAAATTCCTACTGTATCGGAGAGAAATGCAGCACATTGATCTGCAGTCGCGGGTCTTTCATGTGGAGAACTCTCCCCATATTAATGCATAATGATGCATTTAAAAGTTAATGGCCAATCGGATCTTTATAAAAGTCCACGTTGGTATTTGCAGATGAAAAATAACACGGATAATATTAAATATATATTTTCTATCAGGTTGAACTGATTATTAGTCACTCAAACCTCTCAGCGTCGATCGCGCATATCCGGCATGTTTTGTAGTTTTTTAACACTTTTTACTAGTGTTTGTAGTTCTGAACTGAATCCTCGTCCAACGCGCAATGGGTTGTGGGCAATATTAGCCTTTATAGTGTGCACGGATCCACACTTCGAAAATCTACCGGAAATAGTAGACCATCCGGGGACTTTTGGCATACTCTTTTCAACATACTATGCTTTGGGACACACTTATTTTGATTTCACATACTATTTAGGATGGATAGTATGGACATTGGGACGCAGGGTTTTACTTTAGGAAAAAAAAATATATATGTAATTTTTTCTTATTGGTGTGGTGGAAATGGATCACCAAAGGTCAAAAGCAAAGACATCGGTTAATAAATACACATGGCAAAATAAAGTAACTTGCATTACTTATTTGAAAAAGTAACTCAGATATTTTGTTGCAAATTTAAAAGTAATGTGCTACTTTACTAGTTACTTGAAAAAAGTAATCTGATTATATAACCTGCAATACCCCAACACTCATTTTAACTACTGCATAATGTATAGCAAAATTACTTGTCATAAATTTTGTAATTATTCATGATATATATGTATATAATACAGTGTTAGGGGTAACACACTACAAGTAACACAAGTTACGTAATCAGATTACTTTTTTCAAGTAACAAGTAATGTAATGCATTACTTTTAAATTTGCAACAAAATATCTGAGTTACTTTTTCAAATAAGTAACGCAAGTTACTTTATTTTCCAATTTATTGACTCACAGCTCTCCTGTCCCCATGTTGAGAGAAATCAGGAGTAAGTGCAGAGGTGTTGTGTGTGAACATGATGGTTATTGTAGCTCTAGACTAAATGCCAGCATACATTTACTCATTGGCCCTGTCCCAAATGGCACACTCCAGACTTGTGGACTTCCTCAGAGTCCACACTTTGGTAACGTCATGTAGTGCAGACCTATAGGGCCCTTGGCACGAGTCCACGAGGGCGCATTGAGAGGTATTTTTGGGACAGACTCGATCGTCACGCCGGAAATAACGGTCTGGTTGTTTTTTGACAGGAGCTGCAGGTTCGGGGAATATGCTGCCTATTGTTGTTGTTGTTGTTGCAAAATATTATCTCCATGTCAACTACACAGCCTGCTTTTGCTATATGCCACCTGGGCATTAGACAACATATACATGCTTATTTAAATAATGTATACAGTTGTAATAATACGTAATGTTCCATTTGAACTAAGATTACAATTTTAACACATAATAAACATGTGCGTGAGTTTCAGATGAATTTACAGGTTTAAATATAAATACTAGGTTTACATATGACTCAAAGCCCTGACATTCGGTTCTATTTATTTAATGAATCATAATGCGATCGTATTATTCAACGCGCTATTATTATGTTTGAGATATCAACCACTGGTCGATGACCATAATGTTTGTATAAACTGTAGGTAACAACTGGTAAAATGTACACCTAGGTCATAAAAACCGTAATGATACCTACACTTAAATATTTTCTTCTCAGCCATGTCATCAATTGCTCTTGAGCGAAATCTCCTCCCATCCGTTGTCTGATTGGCATTTCGCAAGGATTCCTGGGTAGTTAAAGTGTGCGGAGCCTGCATCTATGCGGGCTTCGCGGAAGTCCGCTTCAAGGGTACAAAGGGGGCGCTGCTGAGCACACTTCAGAGCGTTAAAATGCTGAATGGGACGGCCTACGGACTCGTAGACTTGGCGAGCACGTGAAATTTAAGTCCACGAGACCGAAAGTCCACATGAAGTGCGCCATTTGGGACAGGGCCATTTACTTCTCTTGCATCCTATTCTTCTGCAATTCAAAATGGCAGCACAGCTGAAAGGTTTGTTTGAGCTGCGCCCTCTACTGTACAGGCCTGAATTTGCATTTCCTTCAGCCTGAGGCTTATTCATTTCACTTTTGGTGTGAAAGTGTCTTAACATTTGCTAAAAATAGTACTTATTAGTTTTTATAAACAAACAAACAAACAGGCCAGCCCAGATGAGAAAAAGTAAGGCAAAAGTAACGTAATGCATTACTTTCCATAAAAAGTAGCTAAGTAATGCAATTAGTTACATTTTTATGGAGTAAAGCAATATTATAACGCATTACTTTTAAAAGTAACTTTTCCTAACACTGTGTGTGTGTGTGTGTATATATATATATATATATAGAGAGAGAGAGAGAGTAGTAGTGAGATCCAACAATGGTTAAACAGCCTGAGAGACACTCAGTCAATAAAAAATAATAAAAAAATGATTGAGTATGTGAATGTTAAACATCCATCATTCCATCCAATTTTCAACCCGCTTATCCTATGTGGAGCCTATTCTAGTATTCTAGCCTATTCTAAAATCAATATATCTATCTGACAAGCATATATTTCCTACAATATGATTGAGATAATTCTGTATCCACAAACATGTTTTAATTAAGTGCTTTTGTATTGATGCTGCAGTTTGGCAGGGGCTAAAGGCCCTTATTGGCTACTAATCTCTGGTATTAGAAGGGAATCATGTGTCTGGCTCTTTAAACTGGCAAGTGGACATTACAAAATAAAAGTCTGTTTTATAATCTGTGCATCCAGCATAGGTGTTTTCACCCCTCACTCACGATTAATGATCTCTTTACAGTAAACATTCTCTGGCTCTGGTTGATCTAGGATATAAGGAACTGATCAAAGAACTTTCAAAGCTTTGATTTATGAGAATTTCATATCCCAGACCTTTACTTGCATAATACAGTGCTGCCAATCCTGGAAAAGTATAGGGTAAATATCACCTGATATCTTCATAATATGATCAGCCTATATTATAAGTGTGTCTTAAATTCTTACGGTATATCTGAACAATGCAAAACTAGTGAGAAACAGGGTCAAAGGTTGTTGGTGTGATTGATATTTACACAGCACAGTGATAGACAGTCTTTGCTAGCATCTCAGCAGTCTTGCAATTCATTCTAATTCTAATTCATTCCTTGGACAGAGGGGCAAAATACATTATTCATCATTGTGAATTTCAAAAAAATAGAGAAATGAAAAGAATTTGAACTGGATTTCATTTTTTGAATGATGTATTTCACCTTTAGACATAAGTCACTCTCAGCCCCAAATTGTGTTAATAAATTAGCCTCGATATCATATCCGTGCACTAAGATCTTTAAATCCATTCTTTAGTAAACAGATTTCATAAAACAAAGAAATACAAAAGTTTGTTTGATGGTGTCATTTGTAGTCACATAAAACAACAATGGTAATACATTCAAATCCTGAAAGCCATTTTAGCTGAAGAAAAAGAAAACAAGAAATTTTGTAAAATTACTATCTTTTGACCAAAACAAAGCTGCACGAAATGGCTTTGCCTCTCTCATTTGAACACACAGCTTGAATGCATCTCTGTTTGATGCAACTTGTTCAACAGTCGTTTCTTTAGACGGCTTTGGGCAGCCTCAAAATACAAACATGAAAGGCTCGCTTTCTAAATGATATATATCTTTTGAGTTTGGAATAATGACTGTACATGTGATATGAATCTGAGAGTGCTGAAAAAAACAGAAATACACCAAAAATAAAGTAAAATAAAATGCCTATAAGAGATTATGTAGGATGAAAATGTGTAATTTGTAGGATGAAAGTGTGAAATGCATATTCTAATTGCATCCCATGAGTCCATATACTAAACAAAGAACAAACCAAGCAAATACCAACAAAACAGCAAGAAAAAAACGATAAAATATCTGTAACAACGGTGAAGATAAAACATGTACTTGAGCATAAATTGTCAGTTATGCTATGCATGCATGGATTTTTATTTCAAACTACTTTAAACATTTTCTTCAGGCTTTATAACAGCTGATTTTTAAGTAAATTGTTATAACCAGTAAAACGCAGAGTTCATTTGCATTATATCTGATCAAATAAAGCCCACCTTCTGCAAATCAAAGCAGAGAAACAAACAAATACACTTTTTCATTCACAAAAGCAGAACTAAGAGTTAAAATTAGGTTTAAATGCAGCTACTGGCAAAATACCATAACCTGTAAAACAGTTACCATTATGCCAGTGCTAAATGAAAGTACAATCCAACAAAAAAGCCAGAGGTCTCTATCATTCGAGGCATTTACGTAAATTGTTGACCTTAATAATTCTGAATAGCACAACACAGCTTTAAAAAACAGCCTCTTGTGCTAAAACCTTATAGGATTTGAAGACATTCACAATCGCAACGCATGTTGCATTATCTATAGTCTCAGAAAAGATTCACTCCACACAGGCACGATACATAGTAAACGTTTTGAATATTAGATATCTCAAAATAACCTACCGTTGGATGGAGGAAGCAGAAAAATATGCATGTTTTTCTCGCCTCCAGGCATGTTTAAAATGATGCTTCAATCAATAAATCCAATTGCAAAGTTGTTATTTGTTTTGTTATATGTTTTCCTGGAGTTCAAATCTGCATTTTTCTCTCTTATAAATATCTTGTACATTAAAAAAAATAATCTTAGTGTATCTTATTCATATTAAATAGCTTTTAAACATGCTATGTGTGTCTCTGTAAATACTTAACTCGGTGTAAACATCTTGTTCTTTATGAAAACTCATTTCAAAATGTGTGGCATTAAACATCTGTGACAGTTTAAAACACATCAACACTCCTCACAACATGACAGTCTCCTAATATAACCAAGAATTAGTGTTATTATATCTACACAAAGACAGCTGAAATGTATTGTTTGTCCATAAACCATATTAATATGCTTCTTCAGGAACACTGTATTCTTGGGTGAACCATCTGTGCTTTCCCAAATAAACTTCAGCTGTTCCAGGAATACCTAATACCTAAAGCAATCTCATGCATGCAAATGTGTTGCCAAATCATACTTCCAAAAGCATTTCTTAACATCAGTATCGCCTAAAACAACTGAGAAGGGCAATACAGCAGATCCATAATAAGGTAGTATATGATGTGATATCATAAAAGTGATAAAAATGTCCCTGCATATTTCATTTGGGCGGCCTTTTACCTGAACTTCCTTTCGAAATGTCATTTTGCAGCCCTGAGGTGGTTGAATTTTTGATTAAGGTGTGTTTGGCATTTTTTGAGGATTCACTAAATTGTGTGAGACTGACACAGAGTTTCTTTCTTAATTAAACACTGCCCTCTGCAGGTGTGATCTGATCTGACTTTCACATCATGATAGCACATGGTGATGTTTTTAAAAAGTTCAAATAATTCTATATGCACTATATACACTACCGTTCAAAAGTTTGGGGTCAGTAAGATTTTTTTTAATGTTTTAAAAGAAATATCTTCTGCTCACCAAGCCTGCATTTATTTGATTAAAAATACAAACAAAAACAGTAATATTGTGAAATATTATTCCTATTTAAAACAGCTGTTTTCTATGTCAATATACAGTAAAGTGTAATTTATTCCTGTGATCAAAGCTGAATTTTCAGCATCACTACTTCAGTCTTCAGTGTCACATGATCCTTCAGAAATCAATCTAATATGATGATTTGATGCTCAAGAAACATTCATTATTATTATCAATGTTGAAAACAGTTATTTACATTTTTATTTCATGATGCTATGATGAATAGAAAGTTCAAAAGAACAGCATTTGTCTGAAATCTAAATCTTTTGTAACATTAAACACTACCGTTCAAAAGTTTGGGGTCAGTAAGAATTTTAATTTTATTTTTGGGGGTTAGAAATAAAATTAATCAATACTTTTATTCATCAAGGATGAGTTAAACTGATCAAAAGTTACAGTAAAGACAATTATAATGTTAGAAAATATTCTATTTTAAATAAATGCTGTTCTTTTGAACTTTCTATTCATCGAAGAATTTTGAAAAAAATTTGTACACAACTGTTTTCAACATTGATAATAATAATGAATGTTTCTTGAGCATCAAATCATCATATTAGATTGATTTCTGAAGGATCATGTGACACTGAAGACTGGAGTAATGATGCTGAAAATTCAGCTTTGATCACAGGAATAAATTACACTTTACTGTATATTGACATAGAAAACAGCTGTTTTAAATTGGAATAATATTTCACAATATTACTGTTTTTGTTTGTATTTTTAATCAAATAAATGCAGGCTTGGTGAGCAGAAGATACTTCTTTTAAAAACATTAAAAAATCGTACTGACCCCAAATTTTGAACGGTAGTGTATATATACATAGGCCTAATATAGGCTAATTAATTATATGTAGAAATAGTGATTTTAAACTTTATGTAAGCTTCGTGAAGCAATGATTGACAGCATTAATGACCTCTGGCTTTAATCTTGTCATTTTGGACTTAAGGTCATCAATCAAACATGGTTGCCTTAATAAAAGAAGAAACGTGCCCAATTTCAAATATTCTCTTTCAGGCTGCATATCAGAAATAAAATAAAAAACTCATTGTAGATGTAAAACATGTAATAGTTCACATCAGAAGGAATAATCAAAGACTGGGGAAACATATCAGAGATGATCCACTTTAAATTTCATCTTTATGTAAAAAATGCGAAGCGTTCATCATGCTAAAATTAGCCTTCACTGTCTGATTTGAAGGGCATCTCATCTCTTGACCTCTGACTTTCTATATAGCCTACTGCTGATAGCAAAACATGCTGTTTTCATAATTATAAATAATTGTTTGTATATATTATTCCAAAAGGCATTGAAACTACTTTGGTAATCACATGGGAGCAGTTCACATCATCAAGCAGAATCATGTATAAAAATAGAAAGTAGGTTATGTCTGGTAATCTCATTCAAATCACTCAGTTGGACTGTCAAGACCCTGCTTTTACAATGTGTTTTATGTAAAGAATTTCCTATTGTATTTTATGACAAACATTTAATAAACAGTTGCTAAAAAAGATTTCACAGTCCCGCCCTGTTGAGTCCCTGATGATTTTGAATTTACTGCTTAAAACGTATGGCCAATATCTGTCACCACTATAAATCCAATCTGAATCCAATGTAAACACACTTTCAGAATTCAGACAACTACTTTAAAATGCACACACAACTTGATCGATATGCCCGATATATCCTACTCTGAAATTAATAAGAATTCAATTGACTTGCCAATAACAGCAACATCAATAATCATATGAAAATACAAATAGATCATATACAAAATACATAAATTATTGTCATATTATTATAAGACATGACAATATCTTTATTGATTTATCTTTATTATAATTACAAGACTATTATCATGTCTTGCTAGTTTTTAAGCAACAAAATAATTACAAACATGTCAAGAAAGACTGGATTTAAATGTAACATCAGTGTATTTCCGTCCTCCAATCCTGAGCCAGTCATTGGTCAGTTAAATCAGGAAGTACGCACTTGTCCTTCATCCAAAAACATCCGATTTAAAACTCGAGCTTTACAACAATTAACACTTTCTAAAATTACAAAAAACAACATTTATAATGCAATTATAACACAACTTCAAACATTCATCTTAAAATGTAGCGTGTTAGCGAATATAAGCTAAATACTACAGTGAACGTAAATGAATCGCTCTTTTGAGTCGGATCTTTAAATGAAACAGGTGAACTGATTCACAAAGGCAGTCTAAAAGATTCATTCACGACAGATCACGGATTTTGGGGCGAAAAGTATAGAAGAAATGTTACAAATAAAAAAGTAAAGGAAATGTGTTTACGACTGAATCATAATTGCAACAAACAAATTGTGATGCATTAAATGCCAATAAACACGCTTATTAATTACACAAACTGTCTACTTATGGCTCATTATTAGACAATTTTGATTAAAACCAGGAGCCGTGTGATGACGCAATTGCGTCATGACGTAAAACTGGAAAGGTTTCAAACGAACTGTTTGAAAGAACCGATTCCGGAAAATGAATCGGACTTCCTATCGCTAAACAGCAACTTTGTCCGTCATAAAACATACCTCTTAAATCGCCTATAATTAGTTAAGTCGAAGCTTTATTAATTTTTACAGTCGCGACACAATAATGATTTACTAAATGGATCTGAAGTTTGTTCGTTGGTTCCAGCGTGTGTTTTGTATGTTGCTTGAACTTTCACCTCAGTTCCCACACCCACACAGGATCGTGTGGATTTGACAGGACATACTGTGACTAAACTAACACGGATCGTTTAACTTTGAGTATGCACTGCTTTTCGACCTTTTAGTCATTTATTCCTGATAGAACTTTGCTCAGTTTTGTTGCACACAATGGAAACTTTCATTAGCTTCACTAACCAAAGTCAAGGAAGGGATCGCATATTCAGGTCAGTGCCTCTTATCAAAGCTTGTCATCCGTCAAAAAGTAAAAACTGAATTGAAATTATTTCCAATAAAAGATGAGCTAGACTATGTCTGAACATTTCATTTGTTTGTTTGCTTTAGAGCAACCCAATATGCATGCGCTTTGGCGAAATACCTTCTGAGAAATGAAGCGAAGAGAAAAGAGCTGGTGAAAAAGCTGCAGTCTCTGGAGTCTAATATGAGTTCGGGGCGGAAGCGTAAGAATGAACATTTTCTGTTACATTACACACAAAACAAGACCTTTCAGTTCTTTCTCAGTTACTAGTATGCATTCCAGCTTTACTAGTACTTATAGTACTTATTAGATACTAGTACTATTTATGAGTCACTATTATGCCAGTTGCATTTCTTATTTCTCTAATAATCTACCTTTACAGTTCAATAACATCAACTTATAGTCACCATTCTTGTATTTTTTGTGTTGCAGTATCCATTATAAATGATTTATCCATACACATCATTGTTTTATTTTTATACATGTGGCATTGTAAACTTTAATCAAAATTACATCCCCCTCCCCATTGAAACAACATCTCTTCTCTGGGCGGAACAACCTGTCACTCACATGAGATCCAACTATAGCAAACCACAACGATCCAATCAATTCCCAATGGGAATCAAGTCCTGCCCTACATATTTTCTTGTTCGAGAAACCGTTTCACAGATATACGCCACAATAAGGAAGACGTTTTTCGCAGCTGTTTTGCCACAGTTGCCTTTGGCTTGAACGCTGGGACTAAATTATGTACAATGTGTTATGTATAAGTATTATGCCATGACTTTCAAATAACTTCTCAGCAGTAGCGGCCTTTGCTATGTTTCACTCATTTCACTTGAATGGGCCTCACAACAGAAGGGGTCATAACAGAACGGGGGCTTGAGGCTAAAATGCCATATGTATGAAGCAAAAATGTCCTTGTATGAATTCTTGTTTTGAATAGGATACAGAGTGCTGTTTTCCCGAATATCAGCACAATTGCAAATGTGATGTTGTAAAGGCCGTCTCTGCTTCTCAGTTAAACTGCTAATGATGAGCGATATGATCAAAATTGTAACCCTAGCATTATATACCCGTTGCAGTGATACATATCACCTAATAGGTTTGTCACTACATCAAATTGTTATAAATTGAACAAAACCTTGCAGGTTTCATAATCCTTAATTTCAACACATAACGAATTTATGACTTAAAGGGTTAGTTATCAAAAAAATGAAAATTAACCTATGATTTACTCACCCTTTCTTCTTTCAGACGAATTCAATCGGAGCTCCTCAAAGCTTTATAATGGCAGTAAATAGAGGATGAGATTTTGGAAAAAACTCATTTAAAACTTGAAAAACTAAAATAGCTAGCTTCCGACAGACGGCCGTACGCATCGATTTACGGCGAAAGAGTGAACTCTGACCCGACGCATGATGTATTGACGAACACGGAAGCGCAGAGGAGAGAGCAAAACAAAACACCGGTCACAAATTGGGTGTCAAAGCTTACGCTACTCCTACATCGCATCAGGGGTTATTCTTTTGCCGTAAGTCGACGTGCGTACGGCCGTCTTTCGGAAGCTAGTTATTTTTTAAATTTTATTCCAGAATAGATATGAATTCATATTACATTGCTTTATTTTAGTCCTTGCTTATATACGAGGTGCGTGTTTTTAGGCCTTGCCAATTTAAAAATTCAAGTGCAAGAAGACGCGAAAGAGAACTCAATTCACTGGCGTGATAAGTTTTGTGTGCACACACATCCGAAGCACGCGCCCAGAATTCTACTTCTCAGACAGCGTGCGAGTGCTGAATTGAGCTCTCTTTCATGTCTTCTTGCGCTTAAACAGACATATTCACACAAAAACGCCGAGTATCCTACTAAACATACCTCCGGTTTCACAGACAAGGCTTAAGCTAGTCCTAGACTAAAATGCATGTTTGAGCTGATTTAACTGAAAGTAACTTTCACTGAAAGATCTTAAAATAAATCACTGCCATTGTTTTGTCTCAAGATGCACACCAATAATGTTTTCTCCTAGTGTACGTTTATAAAAGCTACTTAAAAATCCTAATAAACAAAGGCCTAATGCTGGCTTAGGCTAAGCCCTGTCTGTGAAACCAGGCCATAGTCTGTTATATTTTAAGTGAACCTATAAACAGTGGAGAAATAAAATTAATGTGTAACAGTATATTGGACCCGTGCAGCTCTTAAAGTGACAGCAGCCTAATAAACCTGCTGCTGTCTTTGTTTTAATGTTAATGAAATCAATAATCTATATTTAATTTATACTGTGAAGACTATGCAGTGCTACTTTACATTTGATTATTAATTTTGGCAATATGTGTTGATTTGGTGAGTATTACATGACATCATATTTCTTACTAGTGGAAATAAAAATTGTAGCAATATCGAATCACAATACTCGTAGAATCACAATCGGCATCAGTATTGTGATAGGTGTATCGACCAAGCCCTAC
Source organism: Anabarilius grahami (assembly GCA_003731715.1). Lineage (NCBI taxonomy): Eukaryota > Metazoa > Chordata > Actinopteri > Cypriniformes > Xenocyprididae > Anabarilius > Anabarilius grahami. Next base: position 1,709,394 of record RJVU01048406.1, on the reverse strand, counting down.
TAGTAATAGTACTTTAGTATTAAAAGTACTAGTAACTTAAAAAGTTTTAGTTTTATGGAATTAAGCATCTAGCTCACCTCTATTTTCACAGAAATTAGAAGAATATCCATAATGGATCTGTTTTGCTCTTTTTCAGTATTCAGGCTTGGGAACACGGTGAACTCTATCAATGCGGCCAAGAGCACTCTTCATATTTCTGACCCCGTGCTGCGCTTTTGCCTTACTTTTGCCAACCTCACCCGTGCCTTGTACTTCATCTGTGATAACATACTCTGGGCCAGAAGTATCGGGCTAATACAAGACATCGACAAGGAGCGCTGGAGCTTGAACTCCACTCGATTCTATTTCCTGTCATTGGTCATGAATCTAACCAGAGACGTCTATGCGATTGTCCAACTCATGGTGCAGAAGTCTCGGGACAGACACTACCAGCAAAAAGTCGACCAGCATCTTAATGAAAGCCCGGATGTGGCTTGTGTCATAGTGCCTCAGCTTGATGCGTTCCTCTTCCTTCTCCTCGAGAGCCTCAGAAGTCAGCCGTCTGTGGCTCTCGATACACTTAAAAATGTTTGCGATCTTTTCATTCCAATTGACAAACTGGGCATTTACCAGACAAATGCAGGGGTGGTGGGCTTCTGTGGGCTTGTTTCCTCTCTTTTAGGCATACTGTCAGTCTTAAGGCCCAACCTCAGAATCAAGCCATGATTTAGAGAACGAGGAAAATGCTTTAGAGTAACATCTTGAATTAGGATGCTTTCCTAACAAATGTTTTTAGTGTGAAATTAGACTTCCATTAAGCTAACTTTCGTGAAAGGATCAATTTAATTGTTGTATAAGGGAGATAGGAGAATAGAACATACCCATAATGCAGCAGTGCACCTGCAAATAATACTAAAAAATAGCATCGTTTAGATGAGATTTCGCAGTGTGCGTTTGACCACATGCTGGGTACACTTTCATTAAATAGAGTGCCTTGCCATATCTGTTGTTGTATTATCATGGAAGCCCAAGTGAAATATTACACCTGTATAAGCACCGTTTAGTACTTTTAAGAGATTATATCTCTTTGGTACTGATATTGAGATGATGAGGGTACATTAACAAATTTTGGAGCTTGTGACATTTATTTTACTGGCAAAAGATGCTCTCCATGGTGGCGGATGCACAGCTTTTTGAAATATGTGCTTAACATTTAGTCTCTTCTATGTGGAGAACCATCTGTGAAATTAGATATATTCTACCTCATCCTGGCAGATCCTAGAGTTGTTTACATAGGTGTCAGACAGGATTTTCTTAGTTATTTTCAGTTTTGGTTTATCATGACAAAAGACAACTTTTATTATGTTCTAATTCTAGATAATTGGTTGTTTGCTCAAACTGCTCTAAGAACAAACTGTGACCTTTAATAAAGCAATTTTTATGCACTGTTGAAAAGGTTTGGTTTATTTTTTCTCATGTCTGCCAAAAGAATATCACAGCAGTTTTAGGCACAATAATATGTGTAAAAATATCTCTCATGGATACAGAATATTTAAATATCTACATGAATTTGTCATGACTTGGTTTTAAACTTTGTTGAAATCTTCACTAGATTTAAAGTCGTAACGGAAGTAGCAACAGATATTGTCTTCCGAATTTTGACGTACATCCGAGTAAAACAAACTATCGAAAAGGAAAAATGTAGGTCGGGACTTGGTTCTTTCCATCAGTTGTTGATTGGATGGAGGAAGATTTGCTAAATTTGAGGGTTCGTCTACACGACAACAATGTACTAAAAATGGAAACGTTTTTCTCGTTCAGACGACAATGTTGTAAAAATGATCCCCAATCACACGGATCCGTGAAAACGACTAAAAACGCTGTATTCTGCTGCCAGGCCAGTAGTTGGCGATGTCACTTTGTAAAGAAACATTACGCACCTATAGACTGAACACGAAACACACGGGCACGACGTCACCGTTTTCATATACAGACGACAATGTTAAAACAATCCTTGTTCACACGGATCCATGAAAACGACTAAAATGCTGTAATCTGCTGCCAGGCCAGTAGTTGGTGATGTCATTTTGTAAAGAAACATTATGTGCCTATAGATGCGCCTATATGAACACATAATACACGTGTGCATGACAACACCATTTTCTCAAATTAGGCTTCGTTTTTGTAGTTTACACGGAGACAATAAAAAGTATCGTTTTTAAAAACTAGCACTTTGTAACCAATTTTCAAAAGTTTGCATTTTCAGGCCCCCAAAACACAGTTGTCATGTAAATGAACAGCCAAAATGCATAAAGTTTTTAGTTGTCTCCTTAGTTAATATCAACACTGTGCTAAACACACAAAGCTGTGAAATTCAGAAGACATGTCCATAATATTAAGTTAATGTTGTCCAGTTTATTTAAGGCATCTACATCAATACATGAAGTTGCCCCATGAAAGGATGAAACAAACTGTTAACAATATAAAGAGCAATGCTATTTTGGCATTTATTTATCTATCAGTTTTCCAGCCAGATAACAAATCAGGATCAAGAATTAGAGGAACTAACACTGTAGTGACATAAATAACAGATCAGCAGTCTCCACAAGAGAAATGTCAAAGCGCGAAAGTGACACAAAAAATACTTCCATAATGTACATGAGGCTATAGGCATGAACAGGAATGACATGGACATAGAGGGACTTTGGAAAGACTCTGCTTCTATAACGTTTGGTGTTTGAGTCAGATCGTTAAGTAAAGTAGAAAACCAGCGAGATCCTCCATCTGTGTTCATTAAGTCCTACATTCTGGGAAAACAGACATACTGTATACTTTCATTCACATAAAACATGACCCAAACGCAAATCAGGATTCAGAAAGCCTGACACAGTCACCTTCATGCTTTAAAGAGAAAGAACGCAGAGTTATTTCAAACTTCAAGAAATGAAACCAAGATCGACATGTCAATAAAAAAATACATTGAAGTTCCTGTGACGTATCCAACAGATAAGGTCATGAATTAATCAATACATTTTTGTTAAAAAAAGGATAAAAGAAATTAAATGTGCTTTAAAACATGATTGTTTCTGCTGTTTAGTGTCCAAATAACAGTAATAATGTTATCAACATCATTATTTTAAGGACACAGTGTGCTGTAGTGGTTTGAGCACTGGACACAAAAATCATGAGAATATTATCACTGCTGCATGTTTGTCATATTTGATTTTTTTTTTTTTTCTTCATTTTGATGCATCCAGGTTAAGCACCTTTGCTCTCGTTACACAATTGGCTACAGGAATTTCATGATTAAATTTGGATCCCAGAGCTCATCATGTGGCTACACACAAAAGAGAAAGGTCTGGTCTAATAGAGAATCTGATGGAGGTGCTTTCACGCAGACGTTCATATGAAGGAGTGCACCCTCGTACTCTACAGAGTTTGTTAGGATCACCCCGGAGCTGAGAAAATTCCAGGTTTCCCTTATTCTATCCAGTGATTAAACGCTCTATTATAGATGTCAAGATCTTACAAGTGTACAAATATACATTCAGTAAAATATCAAAATAGAAACTGTGCTTCGATAACAGACAGCGAACACGGTTAAGATAATCATCTCTCATCGTCCAGGCTTTATGATTGTACCATAAAAGCAGCCTGCAGCCTTGAAGGTCAGAGCTGAAGTTAGAAGATCAAGGGCAACAGTTACACGTATGCTGCATTTGGGTGGGGGGAGAAAACTATTTTGGCTTAGGTTGTCTCTCAAGTCTAACCAAATTCCTCAACACTTTATACACAGACAAACAAAAAAAATCTAAACTTTAAAGGGCTTAAGTCACTAGTCAGAGGTCTTGGCCTTTGTTATAAGAGTTTGGACTTAGATCCTCTGCCTCCACACGGTTACCCACAGTTTGTGTGGAGGAAAGACGTGGAAATGCCTTTTCGTTCTCAAGGAGAGACACTTGGTCCTGGATTATTTCCACTGAGGAGTCTTTTGGTCCATATGAGCAGACTTGAAAGGAGGAGGAGAGTGGAATGGCTGGCACTAGGAGGGCGCTTGTGTGTGGTCATAGTCCAGAATCAGGCCTTTGATGTGCGATAGTTTCTGGTGGAGATACTCGCAGCGTTTCTTTTCTTCCCGGTAGCCTGGAAACTTCTACAGGGACAGAGAAGATCATAAACATGTTGTAAATCAAATAGGTAAATCAATATTGATACTTTAGGGGCTTTCACACAGGGTAGTTATAGGAACTAGCCACCAGGGCGGTCCCTCAAGAACTAATTTTTTCCCTAGGGCCATTTTCCTGGTTGCATTCGCACCGCCAGTAGGAACTCTGAAGTGATGTTAGTGACTTAAGCGTGGCATTCAACAACTAGAGGATGAAGGACGGCGTGATCGGAGCTGTGTTTTTGTTGTGTGTCGTGGGTTTCATGATAATCGAGATAAATTATGTGATTGAGAGAGCAAAAAAGGAGGGCTAAGAACAGTGTTGGGGAAAGTTACTTTTAAAAGTAATGCATTATAATATTTTGTTACTCCCTAAAAAAGTAACTAATTGCGTTTTTTATGGAAAATAATGTAACATTACTTTTGCATTTTGCAATATGGGGACAGGAGAGCTTTCAGTCAATAAATGGGAAAACAAAAAGTAACTTGCATTACTTATTTGAAAAAGTAACAGCTATTTTGTTGTAAATTTAAAAGTAGTGCATTACTTTACAAGTTAACTTCTGTTAAAAGAATACAGTTGAGCATCAATGCTCCCTGGTTTTCACAGTGCATTGTGGGACTTTTTAGGGAGCGAATGTTTCAGTCCACTGGTAGGACTTTGAGATTGAGACAGCCCTTAAAATGGCCGACTCCCTGACTGCTGAAATAAGGAGCTGATTGAGGCACACCTTATGTAAACTGTGTGTTTACACAGCTTTGTGTTTCGTATGGCATGCGTTCGGCCAATCAACGTACACTTGTGTCAGTAGTTCCTACTGTAATGTGTTAGACCGTACTCTAAGTAGAAGCTCATTTAGTCTCCCCAAAAAGCGTTTCTATAACTAAAATATTTCCCAGTTTCTGTGGTGCGAACACGGCAAAAAGCAGGTACTTCCTCCAATAGTTCTAGGAACTATATAAGCGTTCCTCCAGGGCGAAATCCCCTTATAACTCAAATATTCTTAGTTGTCCTAAATAGCAACATCTGCAGGACATAAGGTCCACTTCACCAAAAAATGAAAATAATGTCATTGATTACTCACATTCATGTCGTTCTACATCTATTAGACATTCGTTCATCTTCGGAACACAAATGAAGATATTGTTGATGAAATCCGATGGCTCAGTGAGGCCTCTATTGAGAGCAAAGCTATTGAAACTTTCAAGGTCCATAAAGGTACTAAAAACATATTTGAAACAGTTCATGTGAGTTCAATGGTTCTATCTTAACATTATGAAGCGACAAGAATACTTATTGTTCGCCAAAAAAAACTAAACAAAAAGACTGCTTCAGAGCTTTACGAATCGAATCAGTGAATCAGAGCGTCAAAGTCACATGATTTCAGCAGTTTAGCCGTTTGATAGGAGATCCGAATCAGTAATTCGAAACAAAAGATTCATAAAGCTCAGAAGCTTCATGAAGCAGTGTTTTGAAATCGGCCCATATAGGCTAGATATTGTTGAAAATATAGTTTTTTTGGCACACAAAAAGTATTCTTGTTGCTTTATAATATTAAGATAGAACTACTGAACGCACATGAACTGTTTTTAGTACCTTTATGGACCTTGAGAGTTTGAATGGCTTTGCTCTCAATAGAGACCTCACTGAGCCATCGGATTTCATCAACAATATCTTAATTTGTGTTCCGAAGATGAATGAAGGTCTTACGAGTGTAGAACGACATGAGGGTGAGTAATAAATGACTCACCCTCATTTCATTTTTGGGTGAACTAACCCTTTCATATAGACCCAAAATACAAGGTCCAGTGATGGTATTGTTAACTAAAAATAGTTTATTCATTTAAAAAAGATAGAATAAAATATAAATATTAAATGAAAAACTTCAACTTCAACTTATTTTATTTCAGTTAGCTGCCAAGGCAACATTTTTAGTTTTTACTTAGTTTTTTTTAAGTTTAAGTACATAAATTACTAAAACTGAAATAAATTAAAGCTAAAAAGAAAAATGACAAAAGCACATAAAAATGATTAAAACCAAATTAAAATGAAAATATAAAAAAATAGCTAATAAATACTGTAATAGTGTATAAATAATACTAAAATAATGCTGAAAAGTTAATGGGATTTTAAGAATTTATATTAGATTATTCAAATAAGGCTCATAGTTAACATATTTGAACCCAGCTCTAGTTTAGACAGTCTCTAACATCAAATATGCAGTTAAGTGAGTTCAACGTGCTTTACACACAATCCAATTCTCTTACCTTCTTATACTTCCTATACTTCTCCATTATTTGATCTTCCATTACCTAGGATAATCAAAATCAAACATATTAATCTAAAATAACCTCTGACATCATGCATTATGTAACAGTTATATATAACAGTTTGCTAAGGAATTTTCCTGTAAAACACGGACACATGCTTCCACAAGTAACTTTTAAAACAGGGCATTAAAGTTACAATAAAAATGTACAGTACTGTTCAAAAATGTGGGGTTGTTAAAACTTTTTATACTTTTGAAAGAAGTCTCCTCATTATGCTCACCAAGGCTGCAGTTATTTGTTCTAAAATACAGTAATACAGTGAAATATCAAATAACTGTTTTCTATGTTAATACATTTTAAAAAGTAATTTATTCATGTGATCAAAGCTGAATTTTCAGCATCATTACTCCAGTCTTCAGTGTCACATGATCCTTCAGAAATCATTCTAATATGCTAGTTTGATGTTCAAGAAATATTCTTGTTATCATCACTGCTGAAAACAGCTGCTTAATATTTTTGTGGAAACATGATACTTTTTTTTTCAGGACTGTTTGATGAACAGAACATTTTTTTTTATATATTGTCTTTACTGTTACTTTTCAATGCAATGCAGTTCAATGCATCCTTATTGAATTAAATTATTAATTTCTTTCAAAAAACAAAACAAAAAAACATTACTGACTCCAAACATTTGAACAGTAGTGTATATGGTATCTTTTTCTATACCTTATACTCCTGTGTCCCAGGAGACAGTGTTTTTATCTTGGAGCCCAGCTGTACAAAGATCTCTGTGACTCTCCCTATGCGCTCATGAAGGTCTCTGTACTCGTCGTATTCCGCACAGAAATCCTCTTTGTACCTCTGTCGCTGCTCAGAGTCTGTAATAGTGTTGTATTTTCTGAAAAGAAAAGTTCTTGAGTGAACTAAACCATTTTAACATTGACAATAATTCAAGTCAACCAGTCCAGAGAGAAACCAGTAGGTGGCACTACATATCAAAATAAATGAGTATTCTCATTCTCAAGGCTTTTGTCTGAAACGATCAGTGCTGTTTGTGACCTCTGACAGTTCAAATTCAGCAAAAATAAAACAGTAGGTTACAGGATTTTGTGTTTTCAATATATTTTCAATTTGTAAACTTGAATTCTTCAATTCTGGTCTGTAAAATCACACACAATAGCTTTAAATGTGCAGCACTGCTCATTTACAATGCATCAACAGACAATCTCCACCTGTAAATACAGAAGCACAAAGCAGTCAAATACAGGTCTTACTTACAATAAATAGTCAGGCAGCTCATCTGGCGAGGCACGGGTGACAGGTGTGTTGGGCCGCTCGTGGTCTACACATTAACACAAGAATGATAAAATGGTTTATGTAATCTCACTACGCAAACATATCAAAGGGCCATATCATGCTGCCCGGGCTGATGGGAGTCATTTATCAAATGTTGCGATAAGGGACGTGGAGGGCGGTCGACGCTGGCAAAGGCTGCCTGACAAGACGTCAAGCTTGAGCCGGCTGTCACAGCGAGCTCTGCACATTTTACAGTGGGTCACCCAGCTGTTAGCGAGTTAATCATCCACTCTAGTACTAGGGAAGGGCGCAGACAAGCAGTCACCTCGCACGCACACATCTGTGCGCTCGCACACAAACATACAACATTTCCTGAATCGCTTGGCATGTCTGAACCTGTTCTGCTACCATTTGATTTGAAATGAAAGCATCTTGCAGTGAGCCACTTTTGAGAGGAACTGCAGTGGCAGAACCGAGACACGCTGTTTATTTCTTTTATGCAACTGGAGTTATGCAGCATCAAAAATATTTAGTAGGGAAATGTCCTCTGAGAAACAATGACTCCATTGGCAGTAAGTTAATATTGATCATGATAACCACAATCCCTGCTAATATCACTGCCTGAAATTGTACCATGTAACAGGCATTATCATAAACTTAGATGGATAATAATAAGTGACTGAACATCGAGGTTTCAAATATTCAATATTTTTTCAATATCTCTTGGCCGATAACAGAACAGCTTAAAAAGCTGTTAAATAATCACTTTATATGTTTAAAGGTGCAATGTGTAAAATTTGGGAGGATCTATTGACAGAAATGCAATATAATATACATAACTATGATTTCAGTCGTACATAAAGACCTTACATAATGAACCGTTATGTTTTTATTACCTTAGAATGAGCCATTTTTATCTCATACGCCGCGGGTCCAGAGCGCATTTTGTCACTATGTTGTTCTTCTTCTAAATCGTTCATGTTTTTAGAGGCAGCTTTTTGTGCGCCGTTAGTTGCAATTTACACACTGCACCTTTAATAAGATATATTAAATTTATTTGTAAATTATTAATTCAATTTTTTTAATTAAAATATTTATTTTAAAGAATAAATGTTAATAAAAATCAAAGCTTTTTTAAAAAAAAGTTGTTGAATGTGAAAACACGTCCTGTGTGAATGGCGCAAGCAAATATACCATAGCAAATTATCAATTAAATTGAATTATATGCTGTAATATATTATTAGTATGAGTATAATTTAAAATAACACTTTTCTATATTTGTATATATTTTAAAATGTTATTTATTTCTGTGATGACAAAGCATCATTACTTCAGTCTTCTTCAGTGTCACATGATCCTTCAGAAATCATTCTAATATGCTGATTTATGCTCAAAAAACACATTATTATCCATACTGAATTTCTTTAGGATTATTTGATGAAAAAAAAGTTAAAAAGAACAGCATTTATTTGAAATAGAAAACTTTTTTAACATTTTAAATAAATGTCTTCTGTCACTTTTGATCATTTTAATGCATCCTTACTGAATAAAAGTATTAATTTATTTTTTAAAAAAACTTGCAGACCCCTGTCTTTTAGTGTAGTGTATATATTACTTTCTCTGAAAATAGTATATCATCCACCAATATATTTACTTTTAAGCCCCTTAACCCACCATTAATATTTTCTTGGTTCTGTTTGAGGTCCGGACTGGTCTCGGCCCACTCAGGTTTTAAGCGCTCCCTCTCTTTTTCTTTATGCTTCTTGGACTTCTTCTTTTTGTGCTGGCCGTTCGCTAGCTGCTGGTCAGTGCGGATTTCTGGTACAGTTCTGGTGTGTTTGGGGCTGGTGGGTGGCTGCTGTGCTGGTTCTGGCTGTTCTGGTTTGGGCACGCTGTTGGACTCGCTGAGCTTGTGCCGCTGGTAAAGACTATCTGGGCTCTGCTGAGCTGAATTGGTACCCCTTTGCAAACTTGTGTTTCCATGAGTGGAAGAGCTACGGCCCATGGAGGAGCTGAGATGTCCATTGGAAGGAGATTGCAAGGGCATGTTCTGGTCTAATAAACGTTGCTTTTTCGGCGTCTGACTTTCTAGATGGTCGGAAGGCACTGGGCGTTTCTGGGAGTAAAGAAAGGAAGGGATTTTTAGAAAGTCTGCAGATGGAAAACAGTATGACGACTAGCATAGTGTGGACCAGGAGCTTAATTGGTTCCTACAAACAGCAGTGACTGAAGCGCCTCCAGCATCTCCATAAATAAAGAGCAGACGGCGCCAAGCATGATCGTCACAAGAAAACAACAAAAGAAAAAAAAAAGAAAAAAAAAGGAAAGGAGGCTCTTCTCACTCTCATTTCAGGTAAATCAATCACATATTCAATGACAAACCTGTGCACATAAGAACCTGGTAGTTCATTTCGTGATTATACAACATGCAAAATGAGAACGACAGGGGAAAAAGTAGCACTTCTTTTTATAGGTGCATATTTACCATGGAGAGATTCTTGACAGGGCTGAGTTGGGATGGAGAATCCCCTGAGGTTTTGTGGAATGAATGGCTGGACTGGAAGCTTTTCAACTGGCTACTGCTGCTGCTGCTGAGAGGCTGGAGTTTTCTGGAATATCAGAGAGTGAGACGCTGTCAAAATGTCATTCCGTGCATGCTTGCCATCAGGAAACCTTTGCTAATTAAATTCTGAAACAAATCCGTGAGCTGTCCCAAGTTGAGATAAACTTCCTAGTTGTAGAAAGCTATAAAAAGGTGCAGTTATGCTTACAGGAACTAAAGGAGCTAAACAGGAAGAAATTTAAAGCTCACGATCAAGGTCTAAGATTTGCACGGGTGTTAATCAGGTTGGGCCGTTCCCGAACGGAGTGTAAAAACACAATTCTGCTGCACAGCGTTCGGATGGTCGGAGCGCCGGGGCTTGTTAGTCTAGCTTAGCATTTCCGGGTAACTGATAACATCTGCAGTGAAACTGGCAAAAGCCTCGATAATGTCCAGTGACGAGAACAATGGTGCCAGAGACATTCCTACTCTGTTGGAACTTTCCTCTGGCAATCTGCTTCCTACAGCTCCTTCCTCTTACAGAGCTGCTTTTTCATCACACGGATGATCGTTCCTCATAAGCGTCCTGCTTTGATGCTCTGCTGTACTAAACTACTGTGGACTACATAGTAAAATAATATAGAATAAAATATTAATTAAAAACCATAAAAAGATAGAAAAAAGGCCACTAGTTCAAAAGTTTGAGGTCAGTGAACAACACTTTTATTCAACCAAGGATTAAATGGGTCAAAAGACTTTTACATTGTTACAAAAGTTCTATTTCAAATAAATGCTGTTCTTTTGAAACTATATCAAAACATCTTTAGAAAAAAAAGAAAAAGATTTTAACAAAAATATTAAGCAGAACAACTTTTCAACATTGAATATTAAGAAATGTTTCTTATTCAGCAAATCACATTAGAATGATTTCTGAAGGATCATGTGACACTGAAGACTGGAGTAATGATGCTGAAAATTCAGTTTTGCATCACAAAAAATAAATTGCATTTATTTAATTAGAAAATTTGTAATAATATTTCACAGTACTGCTGTTTTTTATGGAAGTTTGTTTCCGGCACAAAAAAAAATAAAGTGATAAAAACTCGCAATTGCAAGGGAAAAAAGTTTGATTGCGACTTTATATCACGCAATTCTGACTTTATAACTCGCAATTGCGACTTTTTATCTCACAATTCTGACTTTTCTTCTCGCAATTGCGAGATTTAAACTCAATTGCGAGTTATAAAGTCAGAATTTTGAGATATACATTTTTTCCTCGCAATTGTGAGTTATCACCACTCAATTCTGACTTTATATCTCACAATTTTGAGTTTATATCTATGTTTATCTCTAGTTATAAAGTCAGAATTGTGAGATATAAACTTGCAATTCTGAGAAAAAAAACGTCACTCTTTTTCCCCTCCCAATTGGACATTATAAACACACAATTGCAAGTTTATATCTCACAATTCTGACTTTTTAACTCGCAATTCTGACTTTGTCACGCAATTCTCCCTTTCTAACTCACAATTGTGAGTTTATATCTTGCAGTTCTGAGAAAAACAGTCAGAACTGTGAGACGTACTTGCAATTGCGAGAAAAAGGTCAGAATTGTGAGATAAAAAGTCACAATTACCTTTTTTATTTTTTATTTCATGGTGGAAACAAGCTTCCATAGTTTTACTGTATTTTTTAATCAAATAAATGCAGCCTTGATGAACATAAGGGACATAAAAAATCTTTCCAACCCCAAACTTTTGAAGAGTAGCAGTGGCAGTGCGTGAACGTTTCAGCAAACATGCTCTGTTGTGCAAGTCCCATTCTGGGGATTATTGCAAGAGCATCTTGGGCTGTCCCATAATGACCCTTTGACTGGCAGTGCACATAAAAATCGAGAGGCAGAGGTGAAGGCAGGAAAGAAACTGAAGTACACAGTCAGTTAGGCGGTGTGTGGAAAACCTCCCAAAAACACGGCTGCCAAGCTCGTATTTGGCAGGATGGCTGCCGTTTATTCCCCTATTGTTCCGGGACTGAATGCGGCTGCACAGAAGCTTTCAGCATAATTCCACTCAACAGCACAGTGAATCGCATGGCTTCCTGCTCAGACAGGCCTATTAACCACATCATCTGTGCTAAAACGCGTACTTAATAGGGCCTCCAAAACACATCATCTCGGCAGACTGCGGGGGCACGGCATGGATGACAATACTGTACTAAACATCATCAGAACTTCTTAGTCTAAAGGAAGTTGGGAAATAATACTGTTCTGAAAGTTTAACATGTTTCTAAGCAGGGTTATTATCATTGAATCTAGCCAGTAGTGGTATTTTGTGAAGCGCATTATAGTTCATGTTTATCGTTAGATAATATATAGTTAGACTCTAATTGCAGTTAGTTAATGTGATAAACACTTCAATAGCTACCATAACCAGATGCTAGTTGTAATATTTTTAACAGTTTTTAGTCTTTCTGCAATCTTTCTCTCACTTTAGGAGGTTGAATGAGTTTCCATCAAGACTGCCCATTCATGGAATCTAGCGCCTCACTGGATATATTATATAATAAAGAGTTTTGTTGAATGCAATTGGTTGCCTTGGGTTTTTTTAACACTATTTTAAACTTCTTTACTGGGTTAAATTCAGTATTTGCTTGCATTTATTAATATTCACTTGTTGTGTATGCTGTATCATAAAATAACATTAGGATGTGAGTAATTAGCCTTTTAAATGTAACACAAAAATAAAAATCTAGTGTTTGATAATGTAAAAATATATATTCAAATGCAAAACCTAAAAAAATAAGTAAGCAATTATGACAGGCAATACTCTTTTGAGCAACTAGACTAGAGCTATACATGTATATTTATTAAAGAGCCATACAGGCATCTAGTGGTTAAACCATTAAAAATAAATATTATTTTTACGGCCTTTAATTTGCCTGTTTGCATTGGAATTTTTAACCTTATATACTACACTAACTGTAATATGAATAAACATTTTAGAAAAAAAAAAATTTGTTTAAATGGTCAATAATGAATCAATTATAGCACAAATATTAAGTAGACTACCAAAAAATCTCCTCAAAATATTAAATAAATATTACTGAACTAAAATATAGTACATTTAACTGATAAAAAGTTACACTTAAGTTGTTCTGTCTCTTTTGACCACCAAGGAGTATGAGTGTGACCCAAGTAAGGAATACCTGAGGGTTGAACTCAAGAAAAACATATTAATGTTGTCTCTTTATCACTCCCCAGAATAAAATACTACTGTAAATGTTGTCAGCGTAGTAATCAATGCATATTATGTGTTAATATCTATATACCTACAGACCAATCTGCACGTTTACATACACTAGACTGTTAAACTTAAGTTCAAAAATGAATAAGACAGCAATCTGCTACATTTCAGTAACACCATATTGAAATATTCTGAATCTAAAAAAGGAAATACTATCAGATGTAGCTGAACACCTATACAGGTATTAGACTTTCAATTTAATTAACATCTATACAAAAGGGGAAACTTAGGAATAATTTTGTACTGTAATGTAAACATGGATCATGTAATATATACTGCAGTGAATTCTAAACAGTAGAGATTGTCATTCTTGTTTTGTAAAAACAATTTACAAAAGAAAACATTGTATACTGCTAACTGTTGTTAGTGTTTTTAGTGAAAAAGTGTGTTTGCTGGGTGAAACCTTTCCTGGTGTGTTAATGGAAGAATGTCCTGATTTAAGACATGAATGAAGTGTTTTGGTAGAGCATTTTGAATGTGAACTCAATGATCAACTGCTGTGCCAAGCTGAAAGTTGGTTAGACTTAGAATAACTGTGTGAAAAGTTTTGAAAAAGTATTGAGAAATTTTTCAGTTGGAATAAACTGCAATTGGGGTGTGGGAGTATGCAAGACAAAAAAAAAGGTTGGAAGTAGAGTAAAGCAGAGCAAAGATATAGTAAGTTAAAGTATGGTAGATTAGGGTCTGACTCACTAAAACAGCAATAAACATTTATAAAAAGATAAAAATGATGTTGTGAGAATTGAGAAAATGTACCTTGCCAAAACCCTTTGAATGAGTTGGCGCTCTTCCTCCACATAGCCGGGCCAGTCCCTCCGCACATGTCTGTAGAAATCATCCTTTAGAGTAAAGCTGTGGTCTTTGGGATTCAGTTTAGCCACCTGAAAGGAAATATACAATAGAATTATTCTCCTAATGAGAAACTGCCCTCTATTCCCAAATGCACTTAAGTAAACAATATTTCAAGAGTGACTTGAACCATCAAGCTTTCCTTCAGTCAGCATCTTTTTGAAGAAATATGACACTTAAGAATTTTTTACGAGCAAGAAAAACTATGATAGGCCTTTTAAGGACATTCTTAAATACATCCAGAGGACAATAATTCAATTCAGACCTTGTAAATGTAAAACAGAAAGCATAAATGTATTGCAGCGCAGGCCGTTCTGTAGAGCACAAATGGGATATGAACCCAGCTCAACCCTGCCTCTGTCAAAACATGATCCATTCTCTAAATATCATTAAGGGAGCAGGCTAATTGCTACCGCTAGCGCTAGCACCGCAACCTCCTCTTGTTGACTGTGCAGGAACTCCTGAATATAACCACGGCAGGAAACATTCAGCAAATAAACCTACTGACAAAATCAGCCTCGGCCATCTCGCCTGCCCAAATGTAATAGAGAAGCAGCTCTGGACATAAACTATCTTATCTGTACAAGCTGAGGACTGAACTGTGTTTTTCTGAAGGAGGGTTGATGGGCGAGATAAACAAACAAACAAAAAAAACTTGGCACTGGTGCAGAATGGAGCACTGACAGCAACATATTATACAGGCTCCAGACTATAACTAAAATGGTCATAAAGTGTCAAAAATAAAAACGTGCAACGAGCCTAGTCAGGAAAACTTTGTGTGCATTCAGATGGTCAGATATCATCTTGTGGGGTTGGCCTTAGTTAATTACATTCAGAGAGTGTTTCCTGCATGCACTAACGAACAGTATTGAAGCTTGTTTCTGCCATGAAATAAAAAATTAAAAAGGTAATTGCGACTTTGTATCTCACAATTCTGACTTTTTTTCCTCAGAATTGCACGATATAAACTCACAATTGCGAGTTATAAAGTAAAAAATTGCGTGTTATTAAGTCAGAATTGTGAGTTATAAAGTCAGAATTGTGTGATAAACAGTCAGAATTGCATGTTATAAAGTCAGAATTGTGAGTTATAAAGTCAGAATTGCATGTTATAAAGTCAGAATTGTGAGATATACAGTCAGAATTGCGAGATATAAAGTCAGAATTGCGAGATATAAAGTCAGAATTGTGAGATATAGTCAGAATTGCGAGATATAAAGTCAGAATTGTGAGATATAGTCAGAATTGTGAGATATACAGTCAGAATTGCGAGATATAAAGTCAGAATTGCGAGATATAGTCAGAATTGCGAGATATAGTCAGAATTGCGAGATACAGTCAGAATTGCGAGATATACAGTCAGAATTGTGAGATATACAGTCAGAATTGCGAGATATAGTCAGAATTGTGAGATATACAGTCAGAATTGTGAGATATACAGTCAGAATTGCGAGATATAAAGTCAGAATTGCGAGATATAGTCAGAATTGCGAGATATAGTCAGAATTGCGAGATATACAGTCAGAATTGCGAGATATACAGTCAGAATTGTGAGATATACAGTCAGAATTGCGAAATATAGTCAGAATTGCGAGATATACAGTCAGAATTGCGAGATATACAGTCAGAAGGAAACATGCTTCAATAGAACAGTGCTTTTTCGATTAGTGAACAAATGACTCGTATGAACTAGTTCTTTTTATTGAGTCAGTCAAAATGATTCATTAAACAATCTTAAACAGGCTTATGAGTTAGTGGTTTGAATCAAACTCAGTGAACTGTGATGCGTACTTAAGGTTAATATAATATAATATAATATAATAATAGCAGCACAGCTGTTTTCAACGTTAATAATAAGAAATGTTACTTAAGCACTATATCAGTATATTATAATGATTTCTGAAGGATCATGTGACACTGAAGACTGGAGTAATGATGCTGAAAATTCAGCTTTGCATCACAGGAATAAATTACATTTTAAAATATATTCAAATAGAAAACAGTTCTTTTAAATTGTAATACTATTTCACAATATTACTATTTTTACTGTAGTTTTGTTCAAGTAAATTCAATCTTGGTGAGCATAAGAGACTTTTCAAAAACATCACAAAAAAAAAAAATCTTACTGACCTCAATTTCGAACTAACGTAAATGTAAATTAATGATAATTAATTAATAAATAATTTAAGCAGAAATTTTATTTTTAAACATAGTGATATATATATAGCGCAATTGGTTTCACAAGTGTGAGAACATCAAATTGAAAGTAATTTATACTAAAAAGCCCAGTAATACGTTCATAAGATTCCAGCTGAGGTTTGGACACATTTTTCCATTTATGTAAATTATAAATGCTGTTTGTCGAGCATTTGCACTGTAGCATGTCGTGCACTTGTGTTTTACCTCATCCAGCACAGCGCTCAAGTCAGTCTTGTCTTTGGGGCTGGCTTTCTCCCTCTCCAGCCAGAGCAATAGTTCTGGCTTGCTGTAGGGCTTTAAGGCCAGAACGTGAATGACACGTTCCTTCAAGGGCCTGTGGGCCACCAAGCTAGGTGCACCGTTCCTCTTGTTGCTGGGTGAATGTCTATTAATGTTGTCAGAGCTTGTAGGCAGGCCTTGTTTCTTCTTAATCTTCACACATTTACCTGAGGGAAGAAAAAAAGAGGGTCACTAATGTTTTTAATACTATTACTTGGTCTCTAAAACAAAAACATGTACCTTATATTCAGTGCTGGGTAATAACTGATTATATGTAATCTGGATTTTTTTTTAAAACATCAGATTCCAAAAATTTGAATTTTCCGAGGCTTATTCATTTCACTTTTGGTGTGAAAGGGCCTTAACATTTGCCAAAAATATAACTTTTTTGTTGTTATTAAAAAAGCAAGCCCAGCCCAGGTGAGAAAAAGTAATGCAAAAGTAATTACTTTTAACACATTACTTTTCATAAAAAGTAACTAAGTAATGCAATTAGTTACTTTTTTAGGGAGTAACGCAATATTGTAAGGCATTACTTTCAAAAGTAACTTTCCCCAACACTGTTCCTTAATGCATTTTGATGTTTTCACAAGAGTTTAAAACAAGCTCAAAATCT
>RJVU01048406.1:1669614-1681290 GCA_003731715.1 Anabarilius grahami | reverse complement strand
GATAATAGAATGCAACAAGCCTTACAGTACAAGTTTATCAACTAGTGTATACGTTTGCAATGTTTTTATAGCCGAGGCTTTTTAGGTCAGATAGAATTTGCGCTCTTTGTCCCAGTTCGTTTGCTGGCTACGATCGCTGTTTTCTCCGCCAACTGGCAACCCAGGGCATCAAAATACTATTGGGTAAATTGGCAGTGGGCGGGATCACACAGACCAAAACAAAAACAGACATTCTGACATGGAAACGCACATTTCAAAGTAGAATAACTGGCTGTAGCATTGATTTTCTGAGAAAGAAGTATTTGAACTTAACATGTTTCCACATCTCTGCAAACATTTTATGGTATTTTTATGCTTTAGTACAGTCAAAAATGACAGAGCACCTTTAAAGGGTTAGTTCACCCAAAAATGTAAATAATGTCATTTATTACTCACCCTCATGTCATTCCACACCCATAAGACCTTCGTTAATCTTCGGAACACAAATTAAGATATTTTTGTTGAAATCCGATGGCTCAGTAGGCCTGCATAGCCAGCAATGACATTTCCTCTCTCAAGATCCATTAATATACTAAAAACATATTTAAATCAGTTCATGTGAGTACAGTGGTTCAATATTAATATTATAAAGCGACGAGAATATTTTTGGTGCGCCAAAAAAACTAAATAATGACTTATATAGTGATGGCCGATTTCAAAACACTGCTACAGGAAGCTTCGGAGCATAATGAATTAGCTTATCAAATCATGATTCGAATCGAGTGTCAAACCGCCAAACTGCTGAAATCACATGACTTTGGCGCTCCAAACCGCTCATTCGACACGCTGATCATAACGCTCCGAAGCTTCATGAAGCAGTGTTTTGAAATCGGCCATCACTAAATAAGTTGTTATTTTGTTTTTTTGGCGCACCAAAAATATTCTCGTCGCTTTATAATATTAATATTGAACCACTGTACTCACATGAACTGATTTAGATGTGTTTTTAGTACATTAATGGATCTTGAGAGAGGAAATGTCATTGCTGGCTATGCAGGCCTCACTGAGCCATCGGATTTCAACAAAAATATCTTAATTTGTGTTCCGAAGATTAACGAAGGTCTTTCCAGTGTGGAACGTCATGAGGGTGAGTAATAAATGACAGAATTTTCATTTTTGGGTGAACTAACCCTTTAATGTGAGACAGTTTTTCATATGTTCTTGTTTTGTAATATTTGTGATCCGTTTTTTTTTTTCTTTTTTTTTTGGAGGCATGAATAAGCAACTGAGCCAAAGAAACCTTTCCCTTTTTTCAATATAGTATGTGCTGTTTGCTCAGCTTTAATTGTGTAGAATGCAAACAGCGAGAGCAACGGAGCAAAAAATAAACTTCAAGAAAGACGATTTTTTGAGTAGGTTGCCTATTTATCTATGCAGCATTATTAGTTATAATTGGAGATAGGTATTTTCTTTCTTAGTTGTCAACAGTAGGGCACCGTGATTTTGCCAAGAAAGACATGTTCCTGGTCAACATATTTTGTTGATCCTGGAACAACATTCCTGTCCAAAAATGTAGTCCTAACCCTATCCCTACCCCTAACCCTACCCATAACTTATCCCTAAAATCAGATGGAAATGATAGCTGAATAACACTGATGTAGAAGCACCTAACCCTGGTTGTAAGTCTAAACTTCAAATAAACTTCTCTCTCAAATCTGAGGGTTGCTTTGAAAGTTGTTCCAGGATCAACAAAGATTTCGATCCAGGAACATGTTGTACTTGGTGAAATCACATTCACAGTCAAGAGTACGGTACAACCACTTCAGTGCTATAAAACTTTTCAGCAAAACTGTGCTTTGATAGGTTCTGACTTAATCATGCCAGATCGACTGCAGCTCCGAGTTTGTGTTCCGAGGCAACGGAAGGGTCACGACTCAGTTACTGAGTCAGTTACATAATACTCGCAGTCATCTGAGGGCGATCAAAACAAATGCAGCCCTGAACAAGTAACATCGACAGCGTGACCTCACTACCTGTTCAAAGCCCTGTGAAAAGGAATCAATAAGATTCTGGCCAACTCTACATGCACAAAGCCAAAGAAGCAGTGCTTCAAGACTGCCAAACACATGGCGAGGGAGCACTCTGAGCGCCACACTGAGAGTCTGAGCGAAAGCCGTACGTACAATCAACCTCGCGGCACTCTCAACTCTCCTTCATCCGGCGGCTCGTATAAAATATAACTTAAGACTTTAGGCAGGCTATTTCTGATATTAAAAGACAAGCCATATTCTTCAGGGAGGCCTAGAAACCTACTTTCACTAATACAGAAAGGCAATTCAAAATACAAACTCATTAAGCAACAGGTATTGCGGTGTCATTAAAAACAGCTTTTCCTTTCAAACAGCCTCCAGCAGAAAATGATGAATGTTTTAGTTGAGGCAGCGTCCTAGATTTGAGGGAAATGGATGGGTAGTGTCCGGATAATTTAAATATTTTTGTTCGGAAGGCAGCAGTCTATCATTTGTGCTCGAACGTGTCCAAAAGTGAGGTGGAAAATGGCAATGACTATGGACAAAAAGTCACCTAAATCATTTAAAACAGTTTTCAGGTGTGTGATTTTCCATAAATAAAATGGCAAGGAATAACAAGGCACCTTTAATTCCCACTGTCAAATGGAGCCACAGGGTATTTTCAAATATGCAGGGTTATGCTGTGCACGCAAGTTTGGTTTAAAGACTGGTTTAAAGAATGCATCTATGTCCTAGGGCATGAAAGCTCTCAAAAAGCATAGTGCAGCATTTGTCCACAGAGATTGAATCATTTTCCCATCAGTGACTAAAGAAACTCAAAAATCATAATGCCCCTTTACAGCAGGAAATATAAAACAACGAACAACAAAATAAAACAAATAATATGAATAAAAACTAAAATGAAACAAAATCATGAAACATGAGCAGAACACTTTTTTTTGTAAAGCCATTCTGACGTAAATTTTCGGATTCATGGAAATGTTCGTATTTACAAAATGTTAGTAGGTGGTACAAAAATTACCACACGTAAATGTGCGTAAAACATTCAAATGTTCTGTGTTCGTTTAGGGAAACTGATGACACTGCATTTTTATGCACTAGTATGTACCATAATAATATTTCACGTGTTCGTTTGCCCCGTCTTTTTGTTCAACTTTGGGTAAAATGTAGCGCTCGTCATTGTCACTTTTTTCCCAGCCATCCAATCACAATGGACGAGGGGCAGGACAAATACTACACCGACCAATCATCCTAATTGTACAACGACTGAATAACAACGGAGAAGTTTGCTGGTTACTTCATTTTTATATTCAGTAGTAGGCTATTCTTCAAAAATGAGATACTAGTAACACATGACTTCCATGGAGGCTACCAAAGTGTCTCAGATGGAAAAATGCTGCGCCCCCAATTGGCCGTTTTCAGAAGAGCACCAGGCATTTTTCAGCTGGCTACAACGCTTCGGTGAACACATGTTGACTGAATATTTATTGTTAGGCATATGGCCTATTAGTTTTATTTGCATTTATGCAATATACTGGAGCCAAACCTGAGAAGGCAGTTTCCACATCGTTCTTGGACACGTAATTTGCGTAGTTGTAATTCATAGGCAGGGATTATGCTAACTGCGAATAAGTGTGCACGCGAGCCTTATTTACGAATGATTGGAATTCATAAACATACACAGGTTTAACAATCAAATTTTATGTTTACAAAGCATTTGTGAATCCAGAGGAGAGTTTTCAGGAAGGTCTGTTTTACGCACAGATTACTCCGAATGTTTCATGAATGAGGCCCAATGACTATACAGAAGCAAAACATAATTATAATATGGGTCTTAAAGGATTAGTTCACTTTGAAATAAAAAATTACCCCATGATTTACTCACCCTCAGGCCATCCTAGATGTATGACTTTCTTCTTTCAGACAATCGTAGTTATATTAATAATCACCCTGATGCTCCTAAGCTTTAAAAAAGGCAGTGAACAGAAACCACCAGTTTGAAACTCAAAAAAGTGCATCCGTCCATCATAAACGTACTCCACAGGGGGGTTAATAAAGGCCTTCTGAAGTGAAGCGATGCATTTGTGTAAGAAAAATATGCATATTTAACAAGTTATAAAGTTAAATAACTAGCTTCCGCCAGACCGCCTTCCGTGTTTAGCTTAGGAAGAAAGTGTAACGCCTCTTGCAGTTCAAAACGCTTAAGCTACGTCTTACGCCTTCTGTATTCAGCTTAAGAAAAAAGCGTAACTGACGCGACAGAGCATCAGGGAGATTGTGTTCATCTGAAAGAAGAAAGTCATATACACCTAGGATGGCTCGATGGTGAGTAAATCATGGGGTCATTTTCATTTTAAAGTGAACTAATCCTAGAATGTATGAAAATATACAGTTGCCTATATAATTGTAAGAAATGTTTACAAAGGGATCATAATATTTGCGGATCTCTGGCATCAAAAAAGTTTAAAAACCCCTGCTCAATAAAATGCTATCTTTTTATAATCATACAGGTTCATTATTCCAACTTTCTTACAACTGCTTGCTTCATAAACGTTCAAGAAAACACAAACACTGACCTCTCTTTATTTTTAGAAACACACTGGACTCATTTCAGCTGTGTTTAATGAAGTGCATAAATACTCTAGCAAGCAATTTAACATCCTACACATCTAAAAACAGCATGTACGGGCACCGCAAAAAAGGGTTTTGGCTGTCACAAATGCCCGGTCACGCAGTACAACCATAAGCACTGTCGGCCACATGGAGCCAATAAAAAGCTTCCAGTCTCACAAACACACATTCAGCTTCACTACCCCCACAGAACGAACCCTGCCCCCATCATTATCTGTTAGTTTTCCGTGCGACAAAACAAGCACTCACAAGCAGTCACAACATAGTAGCAAACAGTAGCCTGCTACGACGATGGACACACATGGGGGTTGAGTCGGGGACTGACCCAGTTATGTCCTTAGCTTCAAAAAAACAAGGCAATAAGGCATGATCAGACTAATGCATATTTTCCTGCAACAAACCAAAAAAAGCATCACGGTCAGCCAACAGCTAGTCTTGGGACTACAGCTGCTGGAAGCCACTGCCAAAAGCAGTAGCCGTCTTCACCCAAATTCAACAAGTCATTTCAAGGAGGTCCCAGAAGTAGGTCAATGGTGCACAGGAATGAATAATCATTTGCGTTTCAAATGGCCACACCGATGAACAAAAGCTAGTCACCTCTGAGGCATCAGCGCAGCCATGGATTTACAGTCTTTACCCTCCCTTAAAGCCCCCTGTTCCCAAAGCATCACATCCCCCATCCCCTACCNTGCTCCCCCCCAACCCCTGGTCCCCATCTCCTCCACGTGGTACATTCACATGTCGACCCCCGGCCCAACCACCATGCACACTTCATATTCTGATTCTAATCAATGTCATGCAGGTCAGTCCATTTTGGGGACTACCCTCTTTTTCCATTCCTGGTTTCCTCCTCGATCTTCATAACCATATGTCATTTACCCCCTTGGTTCCCAGCTTCTGTCTCCAGGGAGAATGTTGTTTTTTATGGCGGCAGGATCACACCAAGCCACTTGGATCTAAGTAAAGGCCCATTCACACCATTAACAATAACTATAACTACATTGCCTGAGCAGGCAAAAAAAAAAAGAAAAAAAAAGTTGTTTGAATTTAAATAGGCAACTGCTTTGACTGGATCATTATTGCAGTGATTATTATGTTTCTAGCATGTTATATGTTTGGGAACAGTTCTTTTAAAGGATTAGTTCATTTCAGAAAAGATAGTTCTGAAGTGAACTAATCCTTTAACCCTAATTGATGGAGTGTGTGGCTTTTCATTTCTTAAACAACCATGTAGGAAGACGTATCATGGTCATATTCCAGGATGACAAAGCCAAGATTCATCAGGCTCAAATTGTGAAAGAATGGTTGGGAGGGAGCATGAAGAATCATTTTCACACATAAATTGGCACCTCTGAGTCCAGACCTCAAATTCATTGAAAGTCTTTGAGATGTGCTGGAGTAGACTTTACAGAGTGCTTGACTCTTGCATTGTCAATACAAGATCTTGACCCAAAATGTATGCACCTCTTGATGGAAATAAATGTTGTGATGTTATTTCTACCAAGAGGTGCATCAATTTTTGGTATATAACATAAAAAAATAACATGAAAACATAATAATCACTGCAATAATGATCCAATCATAGACTCTTAAGCATTTGTTGATTTAAATCCAAACAGCAACCTTTTTTTTGGCCGGGCAGTATATATTAGGCAGTTATTCTCGTTTTGTTTATTCTAAGCATGCACTGCAGTTTTGTCGTCTCCCGCTTTAAATGCTTGAGCTCCTTAAATTGGCTGTCAAAAAAAAAATCATTCTGAAAGCGATCCCATTGATTTCATTCTTCTGTGTCCTTATCGTTATAGTTGTGGTGTGGACACCACTATTCTCATAAAATTATATTAAATCTTTATAGTTATCGTCCTTGTTGTGAACAGGCCTTAAGAGAGATTTAAGGGCTATAAAGCAAGAGATACCAATAAAAGTAGAGCTTCCACATAACTTGTTAGTATCCACATCTAAATCCAAGATTTAAAAGTGTCATAGAAATCCAAAGGCTTTGCGCAAAGTTCACTATCTGCATTTCAAGTTGATTGTTAATGCATTTGCCTGCTCCTTTTTGTGTTTATTCCTCCAGCGAGAGCCAACGCCCAGCTCGGCAGGTGAGATTTTATCAGCTTTTTGATCAGTACATTGGGTAGTACATCAGAAAGGTTACAATGCAAATACCGACTGCTTCAAGGGTTGTTACTGAAACGTTATCTCTCTCACAGAGTTCTGTGCATGATTTTTGATGATTGAGATTCAAGCCCTTTGTGTCGTTCACCTTGTTTTCTCATGAAAAACATCGGTAGTAAACTATCATTTACTAACCATACACATATGTGCATAAAACCTGTTTGCTAATGTAATAATGCAGAAATCAATTTAATTTAATTTTTAACTTCATTTAAATCTAATCACTTAAGTTTAGGATTACAGTCAGAACCACTCCAAACCATATACTGTATATGGGTAAACTAAAATCTAATTAAATGCTACAAGTGTTTTTATAATGTACAGTATTAAAAATTTATTTTCATTTTGAGATTTGTGAAATATTACATTTAACAGTGTTTTCAAAGATTAACCTTAAGTGAATGTTAAATGACAGCAAAGGTAATCTCAATGTGTAGGCGAAATGAGCATGTAAAATTCAACCTCCAATAATGGATATACAGTACGTAAAAGTTGGAGGTCTGGAAGATATTTAAATGTTTTTGATTTTATGATCACCAAAGGCTGTGTTGTTAAATAATATTGTGGAAGTAATATTGTTAAAATAACTGTTTCCATTCTGTTTTAAAATGTAATTTATCCTTTTGATGGCAAAGCTGAATTTTCAGCATCGTTACTCCTTCATAAATCATTCTAATATACTGGTTTGATGCTCATATTATTATCAATGTTGAAAACAGCTGTGCTGGTTAATATTTTTGTGGAAACATGATACATTTTTTCAGGATTCTTTGATGAACAAGAAGAACAGCATTTATTTGAACAGAAATTTTTTGTAACATTATAAATGTCTTTATTGTCATTTTGATCAATTTTATGCATCCTTTCTAAAGAAAAGTAATAATTTCTATTTTAAAAAATCATACTCATCTCAAACTTTTAGTTTAGGTAGTGTCTTAGGTAACCAAAATCTGCAGAGACCATAAAATCTCTAATATCAGCCAGAACTCTTTTTTTGAACACGCAAGTAAACAATTATTAGTGAATGAGACCCAGTGTTCTTATAGTTAGTGACCAATTCAGTAATGTCTATAATGCCAAGCAACAGTCCTGCAAGTTAAACATCTTCCACAGTCAATAACATTAACACATACACATTACACAGGTGGGCTTCATCCACATCATAACGGCCACAAGGGAGCAGAGCACAACATAAAGCTGTCCTCTGCGGCCCATCTTCTGCCACATCTGCCACACGGTGCCATGTGTGTTTGGAGATGTCAAATACTTTCAGTCTGCTGTAAGGTGTGAACTGGGCTGGAACAGAACGACTTAGCGGGGGCCATGGCCAATGAGGACGAGACAAAGGCTGTGCTTTGTAGCAACCATGGAAAAAAACAGCTCTGCCTCTTTCTAAGAACCTTATAATGTTTTTATGAGGTGGTGAGATGCACTGCCCCCCAGATTTAAAGTACTCAAAACTTTCTCTGCTCATGAGATTTTATGACTTTAAATGCTTGTGTTTTGTTCCTACGAAGCACACATCTGTTTGGAAAGAAGAGAAGCTGGTGTGTTGTTTCAGGTGCTGTTTTCTTTTCTCTTTCTTAAGCCGTATTGGGTCAGTGTATGTAAGAGACGAAACAGAACATCTCGTCCTCACACTTGGCGTTATTCTTTCAGGCCAGGGCTTGAAACTGACAGCCACCTATTAAACAATTACTGCAGCCAGTTGACTTATTGTTTAAAGTCTACATGAAACAGCTTCCACCAGACCAAGACCCCAAAAATACTGTACAGAAGCAAGTGAACGCAAACGCAAACGCTTCTACTTAAAGTCGGCATGAAACAGAAGTTGCAATAGTCTTTTCTTCCCTATTGTGACATATCTGAGTGAAACAGCTTCTTGAACAAGAAAAAATGTAGGTTGGGACTTGCATTTTGTGCATTGGGAATTAATTGGTTGGTTGTGGTTTGCTATTGCTATGATCTCATGTGAGTGACAGGTTGCCCCGCCCTCACGCCAGTTAACACGCCATCAAAGAGAAGGGAAGTCTCTGCAACAGGGAGAGTAGTGTTGTCAAAAGTACTGACTTCGATACCAAGTCGGTACTGAAATTTTAAAAATGTGACACTTTGAACGCTGTTGAGCGGATTCATAAACACCTCTGATTGGCCATTGTGTTCACAAGCTCAAAATATATGTCTGTGATTGGCTACAATGATAAACGCACGGGAGCGTTTCAAAGCACACAGAAGTGTTTGAATTTGAAAGCGTTTTGAAAGCGGTTATCTGTGTAAGCGCTCAGTGAAGAGCATCATTGAAGTCTATTTACATGTTTTTGAAGCGTTGATCTTTGTAGCCAATCACAGACATATATTTTGAGCGCGTGAACACAGTGGCCAATCAGAGGTGTTTACGAATCAGCTCAAAGTCTCAAAGCGTCACATTTTTAAAATTTCAATACCGACATGGTACCGAAGTCGGTACTTTTGACAACACTAAGGGAGAAGAAGTTATTTTGATTTAAGATTATGAGGGCACATGAATTTAAAAAAAATGATGTGCACTGATAGCTCATTAATAATAAATACTGCAGTATTTCATAAAAAATAAGAACTGTCCATTTTGTTTTTATGGTGTCTTTAACCATCTCTACGTGTCAGAACACATAGGAAGTTTCTAGCAGTCCAAAATCATGCTTTTATCTCTGCTCCTGCAATTATAGTGCTGGCTATGATTCTTTGACTTTGACCAGTCACGTAATGAGCACCTTCTACTTTAGAGCTCAGTTGTCTTTGGCCTGGTTAAATTAGTTCCGCTGGTTCCGTCTACTCTACAGTCAGTCTTCATCGCGATCATCACTATTGTTCTCGTCATGCAGCGCGCTCGTCTACGGCTCCTGCGAGGCGCTCGTCTTTTGTTCCCGCCGCATGCAATGGCACAGAGTTTGGCCTATATTATTCATAAGCAGCAGGAACGTGTGGCCTGTTGGAAGGGGGTGGGGGAAGGGTGAAGTTTGGGGCATCCCTGCCCTGGACCGACAAACAGGACTACATGACCCCCGATCCGAAACGGACAGAGCCACTCATCCAAGAGAGAGAGAAAAAAAAGAGGGATGAGGGAGAGGGCTGAAAAAAAATAGAGAGAGTGACAAGAGAGGAGAGAGAGAGACAGTGGATAATACAGAGCTTGAGATTACAGTGCTAATGATAATCCACTACATAAGGGGCGAGATGGAGGAATTATGGGAACTGTGAATTATGAACTGAGCAAATGTTCCTCTCAGGGCCACCGTCACAACATCTGACTGTGTGTTAAGTGCAGGTGTATACTTTAAGGCTGAAGCTCAAGTTACTGTTCTTATTCTTATGCAAGATAAATTAAGGAAAGTGTTTAACAAATCTGAAAATAACTGAATTGAATCAGTTACCAAATCAAACAAAATCAAACTTGAATTTAAACATTCTAACCCAGTGAGTGTCAACCCAAAGATTCATAGCCCCAATATAAACAGATGATTTGCACAAAAGAGTAAAAAAAAAAAAAAAGAAGAGCAAGAGCGGAAATACATTAGGCCTACTATTCAAAAGTTGAGTCAGTAATATTTATGTTTTTTTAAAGAAGTCTGCATTTATTTGACTGAAAATACAGTAGTATTATGAAATATTACAAATATTATATTATTTTCTTGTGATGGCACAGCTGAATTTTCAGTATCATTACTCCAGTCTTCAGTGTCACATGATCCTCCAGAAATCATTCTAATATGCTGATTTGCTGCTCAAGAAACATTTCTTATTATAATCAATGTTGAACACAGTTGTGCTGCTTACCGGTAATATTTTTGTGTAAACTATTTCTTTTTTATATGACAAATAAAAAGTTCAAAAGAACAGTATTTACTGAAATAGAAATCTTTTGTTACATTATAAACGCATTTACTGTCACATTATTGCTGAATATGTATTTAAAAAAATAATCTTACTAGGCCAAAACTCAGGCAGTCTAATATGAATGAGACAGCTTTGTGCAACATGGCAACTCTGGTTTTCTTGCCCTCCTCTTTCACTTTTGTAGAGTGTTGTTGCAATGCCGTAATTTTACGCCGGACTGCTTCACAAACGAGGGTCAATTCAATTCTGGATTTGCACAAAAGATTAACATGACGGCACATGCTAGTCGATGAGTTGAATCAACTCCACAGCAACTACATAAATTTAGCCACTAACCATTCAGAAACGTCCAGTTGCATTCTAAAAGTTGTAACTTAAATTCTCTCCATCAGTGTCCGACTCCGGTTTGAACAATGTAAGGCTGAACACCGTTACTGACAATCCTCATTTTGGCTGCGTGAGATTCTCCAGCTTTGTTGTTGTTGAGCAACCGAAGCACGAGCTGTTTAAGCGCCGCCCTCTTTTGGAAAGTGTCTGGGAGCAGCAGCTCATTTGCATATAAGGGGACACACACAAAAATGGCATTTGTCAAATTTGACAAGTTATAATAAATGATCTGTGGGGTATTTTGAGCTGAAACTTCACAGACACATTCTGGGGACAACCGAGACTTATAATACATCTTGTAAAAGGGGCATAATAGGTCCCCTTTAAAATCTATCATAGTGTCTCACAAGTGTGCAAATGCTCTACGAGATGTAAAACATGAAAGATCGACGACTTTCAGTCTTGGCTCTAGAGATGAAATAATAATAGTGCTCACAAGTGGCATTTAAGAGAAGAGAACAATAATAATGCATTCTACCTTTTGGGAAACCCTGTAATTTTTCCCAAAAAACATGGGTTCTCAACCACACCATTTATGATATGATCAACTATGAGTCACGTATTATGAATGCCTCTGTCTTTCACATTAAATCACTCA
>RJVU01048406.1:1656309-1669527 GCA_003731715.1 Anabarilius grahami | reverse complement strand
GAGGGGTGGTGGAGGGGGTTGTGGTGGATGCCTCATCCCCTGAGGAACTGCCTCGGATGCCAAGCAAAATCTGTCTCTCTCTCTCCTCTCTAGCACCTGAGGGCTAATCTGTCAAGCTCAGTAAGCACTGGGCGACCTGACTCCATAACCATCCCTCTGTGTGTGTCTTGGTAATGGGGGAGGAAAGCACCCCTCATGCTGCTTTCATATGCACCCCATTCACAGAGCAGCCAGAAGCCATCCTCCACTCGTCTATCAGTTACTATAGTGACGAGTCTGAGCAAATTAAGTAGAGGCAGGTCTATGGGGGCGTCCACAGCCTCACTGGCCTCTGAGATTACAAAAGTGGAACAGTTCTCTACGTTTTGATTGGTTAATGTCACACATTTTGAAAATTCATACACAACGCCAGCTTTGAAAGGCTCAAGGCAGTCATCGCTCAGCATGTGTAGTATTTGTATTTTTATACACTTGCTAGAGGATTGGTGGGAAAATGAAGGGAGATCAGAAACTTTCAAAAAGCAATAAGCAATTTAGGAAAGCATAATAAGGCCTGCACAGCCTGAATATTAAAGCGTGCACACAATTACAAGTCACTTCTTCAAATAATCTTAACAAACAGGTTCTCAGAAGCATTTTTCTGCCTCAAAAGTAAAAAATAAGTTTAAAATGGTAACACTTTACTATAAGGTCGCAAGATAATTGCTACAGATTTTATTAATCCTTGTTAATGTTAGTTAAAAAAACACAACTGCTCATTTTTCACTGTTCAAGTTAGCTCAGGTCTATTAAATAATATTAACAGATACAACTTTTGATTTTAATAATGTGTTAATGTATTAAAATGCATTTAATGATTTATTAAAAATGAATAAATGCTTTAGAAGAATTATGTGTATGTATGTATGTATGTATGTATGTATGTATGCATGCATGCATGTATATATAAGAACTAAATGTCACAATTGTGAAAAAAGTTGCAATTGTGAGATATAAAGTTGCATTTATGAAATCTGAGATCACAATTGGAATATTTAAAGCCACAATTACAAGAAAAAAGGATTCAAGTTTTTTTTGTAAGGAAAAGCCATAATTGACCCTTCGCAAAGAAAACTGTAAGAAATAAAGTTTCTAAATTCGAAAATATTAATTCACAATTACCTTCTTTTTAAACTTTTTCTATTTCCATAGGTACTTCTCTTTCAAGTTTGTCATATAAAGGTCTTCAGTCAAAGCTTCAGGACAGAAACTGGTCAAAACAACTTGTCTCTGAAATGCAGAATGTTTTTAAGCCAATGTTTATTTACAAGACCATTGGTCATTTCCCGAGCAGTCACACTCTAGACTGCCGGATGACCATGACAGACAAGCTACACGAACAAAAACAAACCTGAAAGAGGTTTCCGTTTCTAACTGCATTCATGTGACGGCTAGACGTGGCCATGAATGCTCCTAAAATAAGATTTAAACAACCCATGTGATGAAAAACTACTATAAACTATTAGAAGCAATGCATCCTGCTGGGCCGAGCCAAAGCCCCCTGCTGCAGGCACGGAATCAATGGATCCACTCATGTGACTGAAAACTGACACATCCCATCCACGTCAACGGCAACAGCACGCAGGCATGCTTAAAGAAAAAAGAACATTTAAACCCAAGGAGACAATAATATGAGGTTTTAAGCATCAAATAAAGAGCGAGTTATGGATTAAAAGAAAGATGCTACGCAGACAACGTTTGAGAGGTGCGGCCCGTTAATGGGCAATTTACTCAGAGCCGCACTCTTTCAGAAGTCGGTCCAGACACGTCAGAACTGTGAGCGTGCCCTGTGTGTGTCCGTGCATGAAAGGCCTGAAGTGTCTGTGATCTTCCCCATGCAATTCTTGGCTCCGCTCAGTCATTTAAAAGCTGTGAGATGTACAGTACAACATTTTTGGAAGAGTTTCACATACACACCACCACATGTTTTCCACATTAATCACATTTATCTTCACAGTCCGTCACTTTTGAAACCAAAAATGCTTTACTTGAGGATCTTGGTATGCATAAAAATAAACATTGAGCACTAAATGTTTTGCCAAATTTAACCATGCCACATTTTTACAATTTTTTTACCAAATTTACCATATACATTTCATTCCTTTATTGAAACTATTTTTGACCCTGTCACAACTGAATGACTTAGCTGTCAATATTTGCATATTTCTGAAAAAGGTCATTGTGCCCATTTCTCAATCAACTTGCACCTGTCACAAAAGCATTAAGTCCATTTATGATTTTGTTCCTCAATTTCATCTGCGCAGCTCAACATAATGAATGTTCCACCGCTCAAAACACTTAATTGTTTGAGTAGAACAAACTTAAATTAAACAAATTAGTTCAGTTAAATTAACTGTTATGAGCATTTAGAATTTTCTTTTTCTTTTGAGTTCACAGCACTGACATATTTCAAGTGCTATGTTTTGAGTTGTATGAACTCATTTCTTTTAATTTAGACTACCTTAAGTTTAACTGAAACTGGGCTGGGATTTCTATTTAGCATTATTGCTTTGCCCATGGCACTCAACAGGGAGGGTAAATGCTAAAATTAAGTGTTATATAATGTTTTTTTGTGCAAGATTAATGGTAAGGGAGATTTAGTAGTGATTAATGTTTTGTTATAATTTAGAAGAGTTTCTGTTAATGTGGGTTTTTGGAGAGTTACCATCATGGTGACAAGTGGCGCCAAGTGTCTCAGGTTTAAGAGCAGGTAAGTTACATGTTTTAAGTTGCTGTACTCATTCTGTGAGTGCTATACAATGCTATTGTTAACATTTTAGCAAATTAGCAAGTTGGCATTTTCGGAATTAGTTTGTTATAGCTAGCAAAATATTTACGTTGAGATAATCTGATAATTTAAATGTTAAAAGTTAAATGTATACAGTAAATTAATGTACTCAAATATTTTAAGTTAAGAACAATAAAAATGTATGAGTAGTTGAGTACAAAAAAAAATCTTAGTTACTTAGCTTAAAAATTCTCATTCAACTGAGTTCTGACAACTTATTAGGTGAAGTAAAAAACTCATTTGATTTGCAAGAACTCAAAATAAAAAAAGTTTAAAAACTAAATATTTTATGTTAATTGCTATCAAAATGTATGAGTTAGCAAACTCAGTATTTCAAGTTAGGAGCAATTAACATGCAGGCATGAGTACTACAAACTCAAAACTTGATAGTTCTGCTTACTTAAAATTGGGAACATCATAATTTAAAAACAAAATTGAGTTTTGGAGTTTTTTGGGGGGGGGAGTTGGGAATCATTCTGACTAGACTTTAGCAACCAAAAATGTTCTGCCTAAAACCTCAAAAAAATAAATGTTTGGTTTCTGATGAAATCATTGACCGAAACAGTGAAATTTAATTAGCACTTCTTTGATAACACGTTTTGACTAAGTCAATGTCTATTTTGTGCACACAACATGGATAAGCTACAACAGGTAAACATGTCAGTACTTCACCATGACCAACAATGATGCTATTTAGCAATATGTAAAATTTCTTCTGCGGCTTTTAATTTATCACATGAGAACACAATACCCTGAACAGAACGAAGAGTTACTTTGGCTAAATGAAAACTTTATTTTTTATTTTTTTGGTCCATCAACTAGATAAACTTTTAAATGCAAATCTTTTTATATTGCATTTCTTTATAAAGTAACTGGCCAAATGGCAAGCAACTCACCAAAGTCACTTTTTACCAGTTTTGGGCCTTGGCTAATGGTGCTTTCAGTTCCGCCTGGAAAGTTCATATTTATGAGTTGGAAAGTCAAATTATGATGCCAAGTGCATTTAAACCACTTTGGTCAGAGTAAAATGCTTATGTACCTTTTCTACATAAAATAAGATTTTTTTCAATCCACAACTACAAAATTACGAATAAAGAATGCACATCGGATACATTTTTGCTTTATGTTTTTACTCAATTGATGAAGGTGCTGTGAATTGAATCGTAATATATTCTATCATAATTGCACAGTAGTAAGGTATTTTGTACATGCAACTTAATAATATTTTAATTAATTAACAAATTTACCATTAATACAGACGCTGCATCCATTGCGTCCGACATGTTTTCCCACTAACATTCGCCCAACTCAGTTTGGTGACGTTGATGTGCACTTGAATGCACTATAAGCTCACACTATTGTTTAAAAGACTTCTTCTGACATTAAAAAAAAAGAATATCATCTCTGTTCTTCCAAGGACCTTGTCAAATATGGCCTGGCAAGACCATGCAGCAAACAGCTCTGCCAGTCAAAACACTGAGCCCCAGACAAGACGGGCACTCGGGTCCCAGTGCACGTCGCCAGGCACGTCACATCTGGATGAAAGAATCGGCGTGTGCCCTTTCATTCACACGTGGGACAGCTCCCCCCACACAGCCTCTGCTGCCAGAGACTCTCTGCGTTCTACGCTCTTTCCTCTTATTGTCATTCTAATTAGCTTTCAAGAGGGAAAAAAGCCGGGCTTGTACATACACACACACACACACACAGAAGCCCCTTTGCTCGGACAAGCATAGTCACAAATAGAACTGACCATACATACAAAATTCACAGATCCCAAGACAAGCTTTAGTAAAATCAATACACTCCCTCATCCTCTGATCAAATTAGTAAGCTACAGAGGACCCCAACAATGCATATAATACAGACATGTATTTAGACTAATGTACACTCTCCATCAAAATCTCACTTACACACACTCATCGGTGGTGCAAGATGGAGAACTGGTGCATCCCAGTGAGAGAAAAGAGGTTGAGACAATCACAGCGATGACGAGAAGACAGATGGGTGGTGGAAGTTAAACCTTCACACACATTTACCATGAGAACATCTCAGAGAGAAATGCTTTACCCCCCACCTTCCAACACAACTAATGCCACAGAACACACTCACAAAACACACACAAACTCAGAAAACCTTTAAGGAAGGTATAAATTCATGCTGCTGCTGGATCGTCTGCTCAAAGTCATAAACAGGTGTTTTTCGTAAAGAAAGGTCACTGACTTGACTTTTTTTTCTTATGTTATTCAAAAATACATTAAAATTTCAATACATTATGATGAACATTTTTTTCAATTCCTAAATTAGATACATTAATTCTCTGTGTAGCATTACGTCAGAAATGTCTAAGTGGTGTAACTGTCTGTAGACTGTAAGAAAAAAAGTCTTATTAAAAGTCCACCAAATCAAAAATCATTGTAGTATACCCAATAAAACATAAATATCATATCAACTAGAAGACTCATTTAGAGGACCATGACTATGTGTCAATGGTTTGATTATTTTAATTGAATTTTATATTTTAATTTAATTTAATTTAATATTTTATTTTATTTTATTGGCATGGTTTAAAATGGCTTTAAAATGTCAAATGGGATGACCTTTGAAAAAGCAGACACATTCTTATTTGCAATTAAATATGATGTCTACCCTGACTATTGGCCATTCAATATGCAACAAATTGTATTTTTTTCATTTGAGGGTTACACCACTTGACATTTTTAGATTAACTATATCACAAATCATACATGCAATGTTATCATTCGAGAGACAAATACACAACTGAGTGAGAGAGCATATTAAATTAAAGAGCATTTTATTATGCACAATCATGTAAAAGTTTCATTGCATTTTGAAAATGGTATAAAATTTTCAAAAAATGTATGATACCAACATGAAAGCAAAAATCACATTTCTAAGAACTTACTGGCAAATGCATTTTAAACTAGATTTTTAAAAGCTTTCTCTTTTTCATCACAGACATCCATCATTCTCAGACATCCTAATTTGTTCCTGGCCCATAAGAGAATTATGAAAATTGTGCAATGCAACTTCTACATGATTCTGCATAATAATATGCTCTCTAATTTAATATGCTCTCTCACTTATGGCCATGTCTTAGTCTCTCAATTAATATGAGATCATAAAAATGTATGTATAACACAATAATTTCTAGGAAAGTCGTATAAAAATGTCAAGACATAGCCTGTCAAACTGCAGGACACTGCCGTTACCCTTTCACATTTCTCTCCATGAGAACTGTTTCTGTTCATTGAAACAGACATATATATATTTGTAGCCTCTAGATAATTACATTTGTGCAGCAAAAATCCAATTACCAAAAGAAAATGGGGCTGCATGATGTGAAATCCCAGTCTTTGAGAATCCGAACTGAAACCGAACATCCCTACTGAAGCCATCAAAGGCATTCAGAGTCTATAAATCCTCCAGGATTGGGGATTACGCCCTGTAATATGAAAGGAATTTTACAACTCTAAACATCTTTTCTTGTATTATTTCTCATCAGTTGCATCATCATCCTCCTCTACAGATGGAGAGAATTGAACAAATTAAAGCTCCCCCATCTGTTAAAACCCAATGATGGCTAAATCATTTCTTAACTGCCACATGAACGCGCATTATCAAAGCATTGTCAACTTAGTGGAAAATGGCAGCTGACAATTCTCAGCAGGGCACTTCCTGACTTTTCCACGCTGCCCGTCAAAGGTCTGGAGACAAGTAGGGGCAAGGTTTATGGGAATTCCCTGGTCTGGGGGAGCCCTCCTGCAGATGGAGGAAAATTACCTGGCAAAGACTGCATCTACATTAATCTGAATACATTTGAAAATGGTATTTTCCTTTCAAAAAGCTCTTTGTCTAGCACTAGCGTTTCAAGTGTTTTCCAAAAGTTTCCAAAAGTCATCATCACTGAGATGACAGCAGGAGACCAGACATAATAAAGTTCTCTCATTATTCTTTTGGCATAATCATTTAATTAGCAAAATGTCTCACCACTTACTGACGCACCCGGGTCACACCCAACCGGCATCTAAAACACAACTGCCATCATATTTTGCCTAGGGCTAAGCGATTAATCGAAATCGTAATAAAATAACGATGTGATCATGCGCGACAGTAGAAAGTACGATTCAGCCAGCCCCCTCAGTGCACGATGTGAATGCAGTGCGCGAAAATCAAGCGCAAGAACAGAGCGGGTTTGGAAGAAAGCACTGAAACAGGGAAGATGAATTCAGGGCAGGATAAGGACTTCAAAATCAACATCCAAGGCTTGGGAATATTTTGGATGCAGGAGAAGATGTATCATACCAGGTAATTTGCAAGAACTGTCAAACTATCATTGCGGCAAAACATTCACACAGAATGCGTTTTTGCGGTTGAAAACAAGATGCCCTCTACTAAAGATTTTTCTGGTCGACTAGTCGTCGTTCATTTTAAGCGATTAGTCGACTAATTGCACGTTTATTAATAAACCATATAAATCATAATAATGAGCCTTTAATGCCTACATAGCCTAATCAGCGTTCAAGCGCACACATAAAGCTTGCCACAGCGCACCAGCAGAAGTCATGATTATGAATGTGTCAGGGAAAAACAGCAAGGAGATTGCTTTAAATTTTTAATAATTAATCGATAAATTAGTGTTTTCTGTATTTTCGGCTGCAGTGATGAAGTTGACGATGCTGACTCGTCATCTTCGCAGTAGTGGACGCACCTATACGTATTACATAAGAGTTTCGGTTATTTCTCTTTTTTTTTTTTTTGCCGTGATCAAGTTCACACAGAGACGGCAGAAAGCGTTTTCTTTCATTATTACACAAAAGCACAACGTTTTGTTGTTATGGTGAGTGCAAACAAATAAAAGTACACCATTAACAGATTCAAAAGATGTATTACTCTTATCTGTATGACCAAAAATGACGGAGTATTTTAAGTGCAAGTGATCGCACCGGCGACTCCATGTTAGCTGTCATGCAGTAAGTGCGCTACTATTCAGCTTTCACACTCCGCACAAACACTTGTATAGCCCACATTTTTCTAGGTTAAAGTTAAAGCGGCCAGCCGGCCACGTAAAGTTGCTACAACTTACTTTTTTTTTAGGTAATAAGTACTTTATTTATATAAATGTACTGTACTGTAATTACCACATAAACCAGCTGTTAACGATCTGTCCGTCACAGATTGCTTGACTTCGCCACTTCCTGTGGATTTTTGTTTTTTTCCTGCGACTAAGCGACTAATAAAATTTTGGTCGACTCAGCCTCTTTTCATCGACTAACGTTTAGTTGACTATTAGGGGGCAGCCTTACTTCTTTTACCTTGAGTGCTGTGTAGAAATGCCATTTCACACGCTGCAAAAGATGTGAGCGCAACAGTTAAAGACGTCCGTCTAGCGTGTTTATGTAGAAAAACAATGCCGCATTCCGAATCAGGTGAATAAAAATTGATAATACAGGCATTTGCGAACTGCACAACATACGAAAAGAGTTCAAAAGGCATAAAGAAATAACCGACGCTGTCACGTATCATTTATGCAAAGATATGGTGCTCGCAGATAACGTCAGTAAAGCCAGTTTCCAAAAAATGAGACAGACAAGTATGTGGGTAAGGAAATATTGTTTCAAAACCATGATTAAAATCTAAATCGCTATATTGATCAAAAAATGTGATCGTCCATAGCCCACAGCCCTAGTTTTGCCACAGGACAGCAATTTTCTGTCATCTCTGCTTGAATTTTCAGTCATCTTTGCAGGAATGTAATATGAAGACTGTACAAAGTAACAGTTATTTTATGGAGATGAGTATCAGGCACAACAATGCCAGTATAACCATAGAAATACATGGGTACAATATGCATCACATGACTAAACATGAGGCATCGTTTTCACAGTCCACAACAAAAAAATGCCATTTTCAAATTTATCAACAAGGAACTGCTTTTCGCAGTACAAAAATTGCATCTTAGTGTGGAACGGAAGGCCAAAAATTAATGTAGACATAGCCTAAGAAAGACCAGAAATGGGAGCGTCTATCTCCCGAGTGTTGTTCAAAGATATCCATCCATTGTAAAACTATGATACTCAATATTATATCAAGCCTGACTGAAGTGAAAGCATCCTGAGGTTACGACTAATAGAATGACTGATAACTTGGTTTCAGTACTGTGGACTTAACATCACTCCCTACCCCCAGCTGTAATGGCTTAATTTGTCACCCTGACACACATACAAACACACACCGACACACACACACACACACACACACACACACACACATATATACACACATTCGGCTCAAATACCTCATTAATGCCCAGCAGCCCATTATCTGAGGAGGAGGGGATGAACGCTCAAATTCAGTGCAGCCAATTTGAATATGTAATGGGCTAAAGATATAATCACTAAATCTAATTCGACAATTAGAACAGATTCCAGTTTTACACACTTGACACAACTACGCTACTCCAATTTTAAAGCGGAAGAAACTTCATTAGATCAGATATTGCTTGACTACATGTGACAGTATTTTGCATACTATAATTGTGGAATTAGTGGGGGTCGAATGATGCTTTAGGAGACACGGCGGCCACGGTTATCCCCCTCCTTGTCGCAGGTCTTTCATGTCTGCACTGAGACAACAGGCATAGAGACACAAGAGGCTCCCTTGGGTTTACCAACACCCCCACCTCTTCCTAGAGCTCTTGACAAAGCCTTTCCAGTCACCAGTCTGACCCAGTAACCTGGCGAACAGCTCGGGGGTGTTGAGTAGCCTCTCCCGGGCTTCCGACCGCAATCGAGTCACACAGTCTGCCGTTTGTTGAGTCCATTTCCTGTCCCGCTTCTGGATCAGATGAGTATGCTTTCGACGGGCCTGATTGTGGCTAGCAGGCGCTGATGGGGAGGTGTGCTATGGCTGAATGTGCTAATCCGGTTAGACACAGGCATCTTTCTTTACAGGCGTTTCACTGGAATGCACCCCCTACCAAAAATCCACCTAGGTCATACAGTGTGACCACACTGCCAATTTCACTTGCTGTAAATAACAATACTCACATATAAGCCAAACCACTGGCACGCAAATGATACAAAACCCAAGAATCGCATCCAAACGATGACAGTCTTCTAATTTATGGTGCATAACTGTGCTTATGAACATGCGTGCTGCTATAATTATATAAATGTTCCCAATCTAGTCGGGCAGGCCCTAAGAGTGGCGTCACGGCAAGCTACAGTTCCCTCTCCATTTCAGGCGATGGTTCAGGAGCTCATGAAATATTGAGAGAGTGTGCAGGCAGCTGAAGGATGCCGTGAGTTTTTTTGCTGCACGACTCCACAATCAGGTCTAATTAAAGGATTGCAATTTTTAGGCATCAGGAGGGGTGAGGAAAAACACATTCATCTTACCCCCTGGTTCCCCTTGAAGCAAATTGCCGGTTGATTTGGTAAGGACCCCTGGGGACAGAAGAAAAAAAAAGGTAGAAGAGGTTGGTTAGCATCTACTATTATTATACAAAGGATTAGAAAGAAACAAAGAAATCCTGGAAATGCATTATCTCCACCTGAATTTTTAGGCTGGAACAGATTCCAAGATGCTTTAAAGGGTTAGTTCACCCAAAAATTCAAATTCTGTCATTCATTACTCACCCTCATGTCGTTCCAAACCCGTAAGACTTTCGTTCATCTTCAGAACACAAATGAAGATATTTATGATGAAATCTGAGAGCTTTTTGTCCCTCCATTGACAGCTACGCAAATGACACTTTGACGCTTCAAAAAGTTAATTAAGAGATTGTAAAACTAATCCATATGAATTGAGTGGTTTAGTCCAAATTTTCTGAAGAGACTCAATCGTTTTATATGATGAACATATTGAATTTAGGCTTTTATTCACATATAAACATTCATTATGTCACACATTAGTTGTGGTTACAGAAGCTCAAGAAAGTTTGCTTGAAG
Organism: Anabarilius grahami; assembly: GCA_003731715.1. Lineage (NCBI taxonomy): Eukaryota > Metazoa > Chordata > Actinopteri > Cypriniformes > Xenocyprididae > Anabarilius > Anabarilius grahami. Next base: position 1,658,727 of record RJVU01048406.1, on the reverse strand, counting down.
TGCGAGAACCAATGAGGTTCATTCTCGTGTTACGCATCACGTTTGAGCTTCCTCAAGAGGTTTGTTCTTGCGCATCAAGCGGGTTCATTTAATGTTTATGTTCGCTAATGAATGTTTATATGTGAATAAAAGCCTACATTAAATCTGTTCTTCATATAAACCAATTGAGTCTCTTCAGAAAATTCATATGGATTAGTTTTACGATCTCTTTATGAACTTTTTGAAGTGTCAAAGTGTCAGTTGCATAGCTGTCTATGGAGGGACAGAAAGCTCTCAGATTTTATTAAAAATATCTTAATTTGTGAACGAAAGTCTTACGGGGTTGGAACGACATGAGGGTGAGTAAATAATTACAGAATTTTCATTTTTGTGTGAACTATCCCTTTATGAAAAACAATGCAAATATTTTTGTACCAAAATTCTGTCATCATTAACTCACCATCACATCGTTTCAAACATGTGACTGACTTTCTTCTTCAAAACACAAAAGTTTTATTTTTGTCCATACAATAAAAGTCAATGGTTTCCAAAACAACACAACTGGACCCCATTAAGTTTCTACTGAAGAAAGAAAGTCATACAGGTTTAGAACGGCGTAAGGGTTTTCATTTTATCAAGTGTTTACCCACAATGCCAGCATTTCCACAAGCTGTGTTTAGGTACTAACTTCAGTGAAATATCATGCCTACCTATTAGCCTCCCTTCACGGTAATTACAGTCTCCCGTTACTTGCTTGCCCCCATCGACAGAGGCACAGTCCTCTCCTGTATTAATTCATGCAGACTGCGAGTGAGGGGGGTTGTTTTTAAGAGAATGAAAGGCTGGCTGTCACTGGCCTCTCAGCAGTGTCATGGTTCTGCTTGTGCGAGCCTAAAGATCAAGGCCGGGCTTTGCTAATCTGCACTGGAATGCGTCCGATTAATAAATCTCGACTTGAAAGACCTAACATGAGTCAATCAAATGTTATTGTGTGAGGCGTGGATGAGTGTGTGGACATGTAGAAAAAGTGGGAGTAGGACAGGGCAAACATCATGGGAAAAGCTTTTAACCAACAAATTTTGAGCACTAATTAGGAGTAAAGGTAAGTTACAAAAAGCAATTTGGTCTTTTTTCTAAAGGTGCATCAAGCAGGCCTGGACATTATCTACTCTGTGGTGTTTGTCCACCACATAAAGTGTGTACAAATTAGGCCTTTTATATAACCATCTCTTGCGAGCTGTGTTGAGCTTTTAACACTCAGCACAGTCCAACGTCCAGGAGCATATATGAAACAGTCTCATTCACATCACTAATGTAAATTACTGAGAAAGAAGGGAGAAAAACATTAGGCTTCCCCCAGCATAGCTCGAAACCATTAAGCAAGGTCAAAAGATAGCACTTATTATCTTCAAGGTACAGCTGGAGCTTTGCTCAACAAGCATGTTTATCTATTATGGATGTTACAGGGAGAGGCCGTCATGTCACACTCCAGACATACAGCGCAGCTCAAGTTGCTTATTAAAAAATACAGGCTTATTGGTTCTGCGTTTGTTGTCGTGGTCAGATTAGTGGCTAAACATTACTGAAGCTAACTTGAACTTTGTTTTTTTAATTCTAGTGCAGTGAAAGCTTATAAGCACATAATGAGCACAGGTCAGAGGAGGACAGTGAGGTATCTAATGACCTGACTTGACCATGTCCTTGGTTATATTACAATGAATTAATTGTTTTTATTTTCACTTCTGACCTAATTTGTAATTGATAAACGGATAGGTCTCCCATGAGCATCATATGTCAGAGTGAACAGACCCACAGCTCCGACCGAACATTGTCATTGTTGATCATTTATTACCTTTTACCTCTAAAATTAAATGGTCACACTTTATATTAGGTTTCTTTATCTACTAACATAATTGTTAGGTACAGTGTGCGTATGTGCAGTGTTTATGGTTCATGGTTAGGTTTAAGGGTGGGTTAGGATGTAAGAGAAGGGTCAACAGTGTAATTATAGATGTAAATACAGAAATTAATTATATACTTTTTCAAATATAAGTACAATGTACACAATAAGTGCATTTTATCAAATTATTAACTTAAAAAGTTAGTAGTAGTTAAAGACATCAATTTATAGTTTATGAAATATGTATAATTAGGCTTAGAACTAAATATTAAGATGTATAGCAGAATGCAAATGACCTTCCCTCCCCCATATAATATGAATGCATTATATATATATTATATGTACACATTATATATATAATATATATTATGTATATGTGTATATGTATGTGTGTATATATATATATTATGTATGTGTATATGTATGTGTGTGTATATATTATATATATATATATATATATATATACACACACATACATATACATACATATACATATATATATTATGTATATGTGTATATGTATGTGTGTATATATATAT
>RJVU01048406.1:1623778-1653947 GCA_003731715.1 Anabarilius grahami | reverse complement strand
AGATAGATAGATAGATAGATAGATAGATAGATAGATAGATAGATAGATAGATAGATAGATAGATAGATAGATAGACACAGACAGACAGACAGATAGATAGATAGGCGGATGGATGGATGGATGGATAGATAGACAGACAAACAGACAGACACACAGACAGATAGCTGGACAGATAGATAGATAGATAGATAGATAGATAGATAGATAGATAGATAGATAGATAGATAGATAGATAGATAGATAGATAGNTTTTTTTATATTATTATTATTATTATTTTATTCTTTGTTTCCTTTATATTTTTGTGGTTGTGATATATGCCTATTCTGTTCTGTATGTTCTGTGCGTTCTATGCAATAAAAAAAACACACACACAATATGCATATGTATTTTCAGCATTAAACCTACTACCCTAACTAAACTTTTGAATTCGAGGGTGATATAATAGAGTTCGATTTAGTGGTAGCCTATTTGTTCAGCCAGTTCTGTTTTTCACAGAAATTCATTTTAAACTACTGCATAAGATATAGGCCATATCCAGATAGATAGATAGATAGATAGATAGATAGATAGATAGATAGATAGATAGATAGATAGATAGATAGATAGATAGATAGATAGATAGATAGATAGATAGGCGGATGGATGGATAGATAGATAGATAGACACAGACAGACAGATAGATAGATAGATAGATAGATAGATAGATAGATAGATAGATAGATAGATAGATAGATAGATAGATAGATAGATAGATAGATAGATAGACCGACAGACGGACGGACGGACAGATAGACAGATTTTCATTATTTTAACAAAAATAAGAAAAGTGACAGATTTTTGATTACTACATGTGAAGGCACATTGTCTGCTTTTCTCTTTTATTAATATGTGTAAATATGGGAACTTGCTGGGTTAAAAATAACCCAAGTTGGGTTGAAAATGGACAAACCCAGCGACTGGGTTAAATGTTTGCCCAACCTGCTGGGTAGTTTTATTTAACTCAACTATTGTTTAAAAATTACTGTACTGCTTGCTTAAAATTAACCCAAAATATGTTGGAAATTAACATTTATTAATAAGTTTAATGAATAATAATTAAACAATAAACTTTTATTAAACTGCTTATTACTAAATGTTAACACTTACTATTATTGTTGCCTCTAGTAATTATGTGTCTGATTTTTAATTTCTAACCAATTTTGGGTTCATTTTAAGCAAGCCATATAGTCATTTTTAAACAATAATTGAGTTAAAGCTGCAGTCCGTAACTTTTTTTTGGTTAAAAATGATCTAAATCAATTTTTGAGCAAATACATAACCAGACAGTGTTCATAACGATCTCCTTACCTTAGCCCAATTCACAATGGTAAGCTTGTAATAATGTTTTATCATTTCAGTGGCACTGGTAGGATTTCATGGGAAATACGAGCTTCCACCGTTCATCTTTGCGTCATTTTGTAACGTCTTTATACTGGAGTTCTAGCTAGCATGCTATATCGCGTGTGTGTGGATGCAGCAGGTGATGGATTGTGTGTAGCTTCTTCTTACAGCAGCTGAAATAATTCAATTTATCATTTTGATGGCAGTTTGAAATCATCGATGAAAACTGGTGCATTGATAGACAACCCACACATACATTAGATTGATCCACGCTGAGGAGCCGTACCGATGCACAACCCACATAAAGATGATAATTCCGCAAATAACTGCAGTTTCAAACAGAGATGGCGACAAAGAGGTAAAACTTACAGACTGCAGCTTTAAATAAAACTGCCCAGCAGGTTGGGCAAACCGCTGGGTTTGTCCATTTTCAATCCAACTTGAGTTGTTTTTAACCCAGCATTGTTTAGAGTGTGTGAGTGTGTGTGTGTGTGTGTGTGTGTGTGTATGTGTGTGTATATATATATATATATATATATATACAATTTCATGTATGAATAAAACTCTGCATGTTAAATCAGCTTTTCCGCCTGCATATTATATAAAAATATTCTCTTGAATCCAGTCAGTTGAAAAACAAGTTATCAGTCTGAGATAAAACAAACAAATATGAGTATTCCTGATGGAAATTCATTGTAGTAGCAATTGCAAGTCTTGGAGATTAAAGAAATGTCCTGTGAACAAAATGATGAGAAAAGCTCAGACTGTCATTTTGAACTAGATTAAAATGTGCATACAGAAAAATGATTCACTTAATCTAGCCAGGCAATCATCTGCACCTTTTAAGCTTGCAAACAGATGAGGTGAAATGGACAGTGAGGGGGGAAAATAGAGAATTTAGGTTAATTGGAAGACATAATCCCCAACAGACAAGGTGCTTGGGCCTTTGGATTAAGGAGCTCTCTCATAGTCTCTAATGGAAACTCTACTTGCCATATGGCTGTCTGAGATACAGGGACATCTGAAGCCGGCTGGACAAACAATATATGTTACCTTGGATTGTGGTTCAATCCAATAATTGACATGCCACTGACTCTACAATTGCTTTGGAATATTATTCCATGAGATCCCTTGTTATGTGTACATAAAAATACAGATGAATTCACATATTTTTAGGCAAACAGAGACATAATGAAGTGTCAAGGGTCTTAGGAATGGATCTAAGTAGAGATTAAAGTACATGAGATTCACTGCTGCACTTCAAATGGGACAAGCAATTTACAAAAGAAAACAGCCAAATTGTATATTCAGGATCATTTTATTCATCAACCCTTGAGTTGTGACAAGTTTCTTCTCTGAAACTCCCTTCCTTTCCACCTACTTTTTAAAAACTTGTTTGGGGATGTTTTTATATTTGGCAGAGAATCTTACAGAGTTGGCCAGGTTTCCACAGTATGTGGCAATCTTGAAAGATTTCAGCTCACCAAATTGATAAACAAACATTAGTCTTTCTTACATAAAACATCAATTTTATTCAAAGTGTCATTCTTTTCAAACAGTAAGTCGCTTGGTCATCAGCTTAGTGACTATTCAGAAATCCACCACAGCTGTTCAAGTGCCATTTTAAGGTCCAGGTTAAACAAGAAGTCAGTCCTGTGGCCTTTGGCTAATCTTACCCTTGCCATAAACAGTGCCAACAGCCTCTAGAGAATGCAGAAAGCAAATAAAAATCTCTAGTGTGTTTCATCTTTAGAGACAAATCCAAGATCAACATTCTGAAAGCTGCATATAAAGTCACATCCGTGTACGAGTATTTACATTTGATGCACTAATGCCATACTGCTAAACAATGCAATAATTTTATGTTTATTGCATCTCACTCAAGAAACTATCATAATTTGAAGTTTAAATTCAAGGAAAAGCATTCTGGATATTATTGTTGCCAGTCAAATGATTGATTGTTGTTTATGGATGTATTTGAGCGTGATTAATAAGTGTAAAACAATCATGAATAAGGACATTGAAAATGCTTGTCTTGTCTTGAAATTATGCATGGCTCATTGATGTCTCCTTTACACTTGGCATGTTGGAAACCTGGAAAAACCTGTTTATGTGTTCACAGTGTGTTATCTGCGGTCAATGCCCGTTCTCCTCTTGAGAATATGGCAAAGGGTTTTCTCTTTACCTTTGCTCAGTATCAAAACAAATATCAGTTTGAATTTTGTTCTGCCAATATATTTAAAATTGCATTAGAAGGATATTTACACTACCCTTGAAAAGTTTGGGGTCAGTAAGATATATATTTTTAAGAAATTACTTTTATACAGCAATTGATAAAAAGTGATAAAACAAATAATTTTCAAATAAATTCTGTTCTTTTGAACTTACTATACACCAAAGACTGAACAAAAAATGTATAGTTTTCACAAAAATATTAAGCAGCACAAATGTTTTCAACATAGACAATTATAAGATTTTTTTCTTAAAGGTGCAGTAGGTAAATTTTAGCGGCATCTAGCGATGAAGTTGTGAATTGCAAACCAATGGCTCAGTCCACCGCTCATCCCTCATATTCAAAGCACATAGAGAAGCTACGGTGGCCGACACAGAACAAAGATGTCGTCGCCTGAGACAGCAGAGAGTAGCCAGTCAAGCAATGAGGTTTCTTTTTACTTCTAACAAGAACGGTCTCTGCTTCTAATAAACCAGAAGACTACTACTACTACTACTACTTTTTCTTCTTCTTTGTGCGTATTCAACATAGTGACTATGCAGGCTGCTTCTAAAAACACCAACAAAGAAGAACAACAACATAGTGATGAAATGCGTTCTGTAGAGCAGTTTGTCCATTTAGGACTACTGTAGAAACATGTCGGCGCAAACTGGCGACTTCCATGTAAGGGGACCCGCGGCAAAGTCCCTTTAAGACAAGTCATTTCACTCGGCGGCCATCTTTGAAACGTCTCTCGGGCATTCAAGTGCAGCTCCCATCTCTTTGAATGGGGAAACATCAAATTCTCCAAAGCTGTTTGCCAAGCTTTCGATTAAATTTCATATTTGAAATCACCAATGAAATCTGACAACAACTGTCTCATAAATTTTGTTTCTAAACGCTCGAATCAATGACAAAAAACTGTATTTTTCAGGCTGGATCAAGCTAATGCACATGCGCAGTCCTAAATGCGCGTCTCATGTCTCATGTCTCATGTCTCATGTCTAACTGTTTCTATAGGAACCGGAGCTTCTAATGTCCGCTGCAGTGACGCGATGACTTTACCAATTGGCAATTGGCTCTTATTTAGAAGGCGGGACTTATGCCGCGTTCCAGGAAACCCGTAACCCGTGTTTTTCCAACCTTCTACCCGTGAAAGTGCACTGGAACAGCAGTCAAACCCGTGACTTCCCACCCGTTAACTCGTACTAGATCGATGTACTCCCAGTTCCACGCTCTGACGTCACATAGCCCGCGAAACAACAATGGCAGCCCCTACGGATGCGGTGTTTAGGCAAGTGCAAGGTAAAATAACGTAAAATAAAAGGTATAACAGCTTCTCTGCCATTTTTCCTCCTCTGTTTCCCTCAAATAAGCAAGGAGTAAGCACCTTGGTGATATAAATAATTGTAAATGAGCATAAGCCCCATATGGTCCGCCATGCTGGTTTGTTTACACTCAGGCAGTTTGGCGTGACTTGCCTGGAACGCTATAAAGTCGTGAGTCGTGGTTTGAAGTCGTGACTTACAGGCTCAAAAACCTGCCTGGAATGCAACATTATTCTGCCATATTGAGCGTTGCACTCACACGGAGCGAGTAGGACCTGGATAGAGGGGTTACATTGGTGCTGTGTCCCGGATAGGAGTGAGGTTTAGGGTGGTGAGTGTAATGGAGGCCAGCTAGTAGTTGCTGTGTGAGTAAACCTCACTCCTCTGATGCTCTAGCGACTGACGCTAGGGGTTGCAGCATTTAGCCTCCTTATTAGAGCATCCAACTCCCACGCCGGAGACCCAGGTTCGAGGCACGCACAGAGCAGGGCGAGTAGGACCTGGGTAGAGGGGTTACATTGGCGCCGTGACACGGATGGCAGTGAGGTTTAAGGGGGTGAGTGTAACGGAGGCCAGCTAGTAGTTGCTGTGTGAGTAAACCTCGCTCCTCTGATCTCAAGAGATGCTCTAGTGACTGACGCTAAGGGTTGCAGCCTTTAGCCTCCTTGTTAGAGCGTCCAACTCCCACGCCGGAGACCCAGGTTCGAGGCCCGCGCAGAGCGGGGCGAGTAGCACCTGGGTAGAGGTATGTAGATAGAAATGGCTCATTCTAGAGTAAAAACATAACGGTTCATTATGTAAGGTCTGTATATACCAATGAAAACATAGTTATGTATATTATATTGCATTTCTGTCAATAGATCCTCCTAAATATTACACACTGGACATTTAAGCAGCAATTTAAAATGTATTAAAATAGACAATATTTTTGATAGAATAAATTCAGACTAGTGAGCATAAGAGACTTCTTTTAAAAACATAAAAAAAAAAAAAATCTTACCAAACCCAAACTTTCAAAAGGTAGTGTATATTTATATAGGAATAATTTTTTCTCTGAACTTAATATATTTATAGTTCTGCATTATATTCTAAGTAAAAACAACCAGAATAGTAAACAGTCCCTGAAGTCCTCTTATTGGTGTACGCATTCATGGAAACAGTATTATGGGACGACGTGATGAAGTCATTAAGAAGCTTACAGACGTTGGGGCAGATTAGATTTTGCTCTTCTAATCCAACAGATTATCACTGCACACAACTCTACTGACCAGTAGGGCTTTACGTTTGAACACAATTCTCATGCATTGATCATTTCTTGCATCCTTCGATACAGAATCAACACATTCACTGCAAAACATAACAACAAGGACCATTTTACGAGATCTGCAGGAAATGGACTGGCCACAGATGGGATTTATGTCATGCAGTGATGCATTTCCATGATAATTCTATTAGAGCCCATGTGGACGAGGCGCTTTAGAAAATACTACACGCCGTCACTAATGGATGCAGGTGCTCATCAGCTTGGCAGTTAAGCAGCAGCGACATCAATTTCTACAAACCTGGCGTGTGGTGTGTGCTGGAAAGACGTTCAGCACTTTTAGGAAGAGATAAATGGTATCTTTAGCATCGTGTGGGGACATGGAACCAGAAGTCGGAGAACCAGAGGAGACAACATTGGAGTCTGAAATGTTTGTTAGGGAGAAAGAGGAGGTGAAGAGTGAAGAAGGTAACCAGCCCTGGCAGGTGCTCCAAGAACCAATCATGGAGCTGCAGAGAATGAATATTACAGGTAAGGAGGATGAGAAGAAATCAGTGGAAGACAAAGATGATGAAGAAGGAAGTGAGAAGAAAGATGAAATGGAGACTGAAGAGGCAGAAGAGATGAAGTGTGTTGAAAACTTGAGCAACATGCCCACAGATGCTAATGCCTCCAGCAGCGACCCAACCAATGAGTCCATTCTCTCAAATACTCACATCAGCCCACCTATGACCAATGAATCAGACCTAAAGGACAGCAGGAAACTGACAAAGACTCCCAGTTTTGGGAAAACAGTTCGGTTTAAGGAAATTGAAGCAGTGGAAGAAAGGGACAGCTCAGATGACACTCTTTTTCCAGACTTTGACAATGAAGAGTGGAGCAGCACCAGCTTTGAGGAGCTGTTTCTGGCAGACGACTGGAAGGATGTTACAGGTATGTCCATGTTGACATATTTGTTTAGTCTGAAACAAATAATACACTCAAGCCATCCAATTTGTTATCAGGAAATCGCTGAAAATACTCTTCTCAATACCTAACGTCTAAAAGGCTGTTTTCACAGTGATGCCATAGATTATAAGAACCATTTTGAGTTCCTGAAAGAACCTTTAAGTGAAAAGTTCTTAAAATAACCTTTTTTTTTGTCTTAAGGTGTGGTCACATTTAACATTGTTTAGCAAATTTGCAGATTTTTCCATAGGTTTAAATTGGTCATGCAGATTTGTTGGTCTTGTTGACCAACAGAAAACTGTTTGGTTTGAGTGTAAGTGACTTCTATGGGAGCTGTACGTGCTTCATACAGCAAGACATTGTTGACAATAAACAGTAGACCTTTTTTGTCCACGAAATTTCATCAAAATTTCACTAATGTGACCACACCTTTACTGTGAAGAACATTTTAATGATCTGAAGAACATTGTTCCGCTATAAAGAACATTGTGTTCAATGGAAATTTTCATGGATGTTAAAGGTTCTTCAATAAACCATAGATGCCAATAAAGAACCATTCATTTTTAAAGGGTTAGTTCACCCAAAAAATGAAAATCTTGTCATTAATTACTCACCCTCTTGTCGTTCCACACCCGTAAGACCTTCATTCATCTTCAGAACACAAATTAAGATATTTTTCATAAAATCCGATGGCTCATTGAGGCCTGCATTGCCAGCAAGACAATCAGAAGTATTTAAATAAGACGTATATAAAACAGTTCATGTGACTACAGTGGTTCAACCTTAATGTTATGAACCGACGAGAATACTTTTTGACTTTATGACAATACCTAGTGATGGGCGATTTCAAAACACTGCTTCATGAAGCTTCAAAGATTTACGAATCTTTTGTTTCGAATCAGTGGTTTGGATGGAATGTTGTTTGGAATCAGTGGTTTGGATGGAATGTTGTTTGGAATCAGTGGTTATCAAACTGCCAAAGTCACATGATTTCAGTAAACAAGGCTTTGTTACATCATAGGTGTTTTGAAATTTCAATGGTTAACCACCGAGGGGCGTGACTCTGGCAGTTTGATACACGCTCCGAATCACTGATTCAAAACAAAAGATTCTTAAAGCTTCATGAAGCAGTGTTTAGAAATCGCCCATCACTAGATATTATTGAATAAAGTCGTTATTTTGTTTTTTTGGTGCACAAAAAGTATTCTCATCGCTTCATAACATTAAGTTCACCCAAACATGAAACTGTTTTAAACACATGTTTAGTAGCTTTCTAGGTATTGAAAGTGTTAATTATCTTGCTGTCAATGCAGGCCTCACTGAGCAATCGGATTTTATGAAAAATATCTTAATTTGTGTTCCGAAGATGAACAAAGGTCTTACAGGTGTGGAACGACATGAGGGTGAGTAATTAATGACAGAATTTTCATTTTTGGGTGAACTAACCTTTTAAGAAAGCTGTCTTAGTGTTTTTTGTTCAAACAATAAAAGTCAACAAAGTTCAGTGTTGTTTAGGAACCCATTGACAATCATTATATGGACAAAAACAGTTGAAACATTCTTCAGAATATCTTCATTTTTGTTCCACAGCAGAAAGAAATTTGTACAGGTTTGGAATGACATAAGTAATTAATGACAGAATTTTCACTTTTGGGAGAACTATCCTTTTAACTAGCTTAACCAGAAAGACCTCCTTGGTCAGCAGCTTTACTAACAACACAGTCAAAACATCCACCACACAGTTTGACACTATTGCTTCAGGGTCTTGTTGATCTCTTTCCCCTCCCCCGTTTTCCCTCCACTACCCCAACCGCCTGTAGATGACCGCCTGGTAAGGAAGAAGGTGTTACAGGCCAGTCTCGAGAATGCCCTGACCCCGGCTTGGGGTCAAGAGGTTACACTGAAAATGCAGGGTGTGCTAGAGGATAGGACTATGGTGGAGAAAGACTGCAAGCTGGTCTTCGTTATCGGAGAGGGAGATGTCAACCAGGTGAGACACATAGACAGGCAAAGGAACACACACACACACACACAGACGCACACACACAAACTCTGGAACACCTGCCAGCATCTTGTCTATCACCTCGCACCTGCTGCCTGTAGAGTTTTCCATAGGGATTAACCTGTGTTTTCACATGTTGAGTTCTGTATGTGTTTACTCAAGGCTGGGAAAAAGCCACCTCCTTGCTGATTCACTTTTCAATGGAAAGTTAGTAAGGTCAATCTTGTTTGCCAACAGTTCAAACTGTATTAAAGCCTTAAAGACTGCGAATAAGCATTGTTTGCTTAAGTTATCTTGTTATGACTAAATCTATATACGTACAGTAAAATCTATAGAATATGTGTTATCTGAAGTTTAAAATGTGCCTGTTTTGCATGTATAGGCGCTGGAGGAGGGCGCCATGTCAATGAAGCAAGGGGAGATTGCTTTACTGCTTGCAGATTCACAATACATCTTTGGACTCCTGGGAAGGTAAGAGAAAATATACCTGTGTTATTTGCCCAATAATGTATACACTGACTGGGTTTTGGGGCTAAAATACAAGCAGGTTTTTTAAAGTTGAATTTAGGTTTTCACATTCTAAGTTAGAAATTCAAAAAGGAAGTATGGGAGGGTGGAGAGCACTGCTCAACGGGTCTCTTGTGACTTTGAAAAAGTCAAGTGGCTTCTATCCTCACAGGGTGGGACAGAGTCCTTTTATACCTGTTGCTCTCAGGGCAAACGGCCTGTTCCCAGTAGCTTGTTTAATGAACCATGAACAGCAGCAGATGGCTTTCCCAAAACACCATTGAGGACATTCAGGAACCCCTCTTTATTCTTTAACTATAGGCAATAATTTAGATTTATGTAAAAAAAATTTGTCCCGCATTTTCATGTACCATCATTTTGAGTTAAATGTGTTCAAAAGCCTGAAAATCTTTGTGGAACTTTTTTCGGTGTTATTCCATAAAATTTAGTTTTTGTGTGTACAACTGTTCAGAACTGTGCTAGCTAACCATGTACTGATTAGCATCTTTGAGCTACGCTCGAAAGTATCTAAAATTGTCACTTCCAAAACAATCACAACCGGAACATGTAGTGAAGTTTCGGTAGTGACATCATTGTTTTTTGGGGGTTATGCGATACAATTTAGTTTTTTTGTGTGTACAACTGTTCAGAACTGTGCTAGCTAACCATGTGCTGATTAGCATCTTTGAGCTACGCTCGAAAGTATCTAAATCTTCGGTAGTGACATTGTTTTGGTAGTGACAAAAGGGAACACAATCATTTATTTGGGGAAATAAACAAAATTTTAGTACAGTTATGCAAATCATTAGAATTTTAGTATGTTTTATTATGCAAATTATTAGTGTTTTAGTATGTGAGTTAAAATTCTGTAATGTGATGTGGTGGCTACTGGCTAACACATTACTGTCACTACCAAAAATGTGCAGTCATGACCGAAACATGGGATGTTTTGTCAAAAATAAAGAATACTGAATTATCAACTAAGATGTTATTATAGTGTTTGGTTCAATATATATTCAAACTAATGAATCCTTAACTTTGAAATCAGTATGATATGCCTTTTACAAATAAAGATTGGATTCAAAATATAACAAATCTCATAAATTACACTTGTGATATTGTTAAAATTGTAATTGTTATTGATTTATCTGTGAAAACTTATAAAGGAGAGGAAAAATATTCCAAAACTTTCTGAAAATACAATATGAGAATCAACTGCAAAATTACCAGAAATGTAAATTCTTGTAAAATTTGTAATAAAAAAAAGACAATCAATTTTTTTCAAGACATTTCCAACTCTGACTTTGAACCGATTCTGTAGAATGGCCCATATATATACATATATATAATTTTTGAATGCTTTAGAAATGTTGTAAATTAAATAGGCTTGTTCTGTTATAAATAGCTGTTTCATTTTCCATGTGTTTACTTTGTATTCACATGTTCACAAAGTAAATCCATGCATGTAGACAAGCAGTGAACGGTCATGTGTTTTTGAGAAGACATTCCAGAATTATAGATTTTCCATCATGAGTCGACTTCAAATCAATTGCACGGGTAACCATGTGCTGTGTCTTTAGTTCATTGCAATATGACATTTGCGTATCAATCGTCAGATTCGTGATGCCTTCAGATGATATGCAGCTGCATTTACTGAGATCCAGATCCCTGCCTGTGATTTAGAGGGTATTTTAGGCATGAATTTACTTATTACAGATTTACTCGTAAGCACAAAATGACCAAAGATTACTCAGAGATCCTGGGGGACCGCGAGTTGGGGTCATGTTGTTCTCGTATCATGATTGTGGTCTTGAGCTTTAGTCTGTTTGTATGCTAACTACACAAGCACACATATGTTTGTGTGGAGTGCAGCGTGTGAGAGGGCTCTGGAGTGATCGTTAGCTTTGGCTTGTAGCAGTGCAGACACAAGGGCTGAAGGGACATGCTCCTGTGTGATTCTCTCTCTTTGGCCCTGTTATGAATGGCGTCCGCTGGGAGCTGGCAGTCGTGAGAGGCAGACTGATCCGCAGTTAATGGGTGTTTTGATGCTACTGATTAGAACTGTGAGAGGCAAACTTAAATTTAGCCCTGGCCCAAAGGTAGACCTCACAGGCTTCTTGCCAGCACTTAAAAGGATGACAGCAAAGCCACTGTGACAACATCTCCTCCCATGGCACTGAATAGGTACAACGCACACACACATATGCATACACACACACCTACACACCGACAATGCTTCCCTAAAAAGCAGCTGCGTTTAGCATAGGTGCTAAAATCAAACCTCTTCAAAATAAAGGTTCCAAAAGGGGATTTTCACAACAATGCCATAGAAGAATCAACAGTTCTTAAAATAAACTTTTTTTTCCTAAAAATTTTAAAGAGGACCTATTATGCTTTGTTCAATTTCAACTTTCTTTAGCATGTAATGTTGCTGTTTGAGCATGAAAAATCTCTGCTAAGTTACAAAGTGCAAAGTCACTCCAAAGGGAGTTATTCTCTATATCAGTGCGCACTGTTTCTGAACTCCCTCAAACACCTCCATTGTAGTCTGAGTTTTCTTCCGGGAACAAACATGTCACAATATTCCCCATTTAAATCATTGTAGCCCAAGGTATACGCTAAAAAAGGGGCGAGGCCCGGTTGAGTTGCGTTAGTAGTGTGTTGAAACTCATTGTTATGGTAAGGGACGTGACATTTCCCAAACACACTCAAAGCAGTTGACTAATCACAACACACTGGTTCAGCCGGCCAATCAGAGGACACTGCAATTTTTGGAAGGAGGGGCTTCATAGAGACAGGAACTCAACAGGGGTGCGTTTCCCGTACAGTGACTTAAAGGGATAGTTCAGCCAAACATGAAAATTATCCCATGGTTTACTCACCCTCAAGTCATGGTGTATATGTATCTTCTTTTAGACTCACACAATCTGGGATATATTTAAAAATATCCTGGCTCTTCTAAACTTTATAATGGTAGTGAATGGGATTTTGAAGCCCAAAAAATGCATCCATCCATCATAAAAATAATCCAAACAGCTCAAGGGGGTTAATAAAGGCCTTCTGAAGCGAAGTGATGCATTTTTGTAAGAAAAATATCCATATTTAAAACTTTATAAACCAAATGAGTAACCCCTGACGCGATGTTTGACACAGGATGTAGGAATAGCATCATCTCAGATGCCTCTCGCGGTTTAAAAAAAATAGGGCTGGGCAACAAACTCAATTATATCGAAATTTTCCGACATTTCTTTTTAAAATTTCTCGTTTTAGACTTCTAATTTGTGACTGGTGTTTTGTTTTGCTCTATCCTCTGTGCTTCCGCATTCGTCATTGCGTCATGCGTAAGGTCAGAGGTTACTCTTCCACCGATGTCACGCAGGAAGTAGAGTAATAACTTTTTTAAATGAATCCATTTGAGATTGTATTAATGCTAGATTTTTTGCTATAAATTATGGACCTGGCATCTAAGGAATAATTCTCATTTTTTTCAGATATTTTGCTTTATTTAAAGATTCAATTATGAAGTGAAGTGAAGTGAAGTGACATGTGGCCAAGTATGGTGACCCATACTCGGAATTTGTGCTCTGCATTTAACCCATCCAAGTGCACACACACAGCAGTGAACACACACACCGTGAACACACACCCGGAGCAGTGGGTTTGTCAAGAGCTTTTAATCTCTTGACAAACTAAAAGCTGCGGCGCCCGGGGAGCAGTTGGGGGTACGGTGCCTTGCTCAAGGGTCTCACCTCAGTCGTGGTATTGAGGGTGGGGAGAGCGCTGGACATTCACTCCACTCACCGACAATCCCTGCCGGACCTGAGATTCGAACCCATGACCTTTGGGTTACAAGTCCGACTCTCTATCCATTAGGCCACGACTGCCCCAGGCTCGTTCTTAAGTACTAGAGCATGTACGCACATGCGCACTCTTCAAAAATGGTGCTTTTAATCTCTTGACAAACTAAAAGATGTAAATGACACTTGTATATACAGTACAGACCAAAAGTTTGGAACCACTAAGATTTTTTATGTTTTTAAAAGAAGTTTCGTCTGCTCACCAAGGCTACATTTATTTAATTAAAAATACAGTAAAAAACAGTAATATTGTGAAATATTATTACAATTTAAAATAACTGTGTACTATTTAAATATATTTGACAAAGTAATTTATTCCTGTGATGCAAAGCTGAATTTTCAGCATCGTTACTCCAGTCTTCAGTGTCACATGATCCTTCAGAAATCATTCTAATATGCTGATTTGCTGCTCAATAAACATTTATGATTATTTTCAATGTTGAAAACAGTTGTGTACTTTTTTTTTCAGGATTCCTTGATGAATAGAAAGTTCAAAAGAACAGCATTTATCTGAAATACAAAGCTTCTGTAGCATTATACACTACCGTTCAAAAGTTTGGGGTCAGTAAGAATTTTTATTTTTATTTTTTTGAAAAGAAATTAAAGAAATGAATACTTTTATTCAGCAAGGATGCATTAAATCAATCAAAAGTGGCAGTAAAGACATTTATAATGTTACAAAAGATTAGATTTCAGATAAACACTGTTCTTTTGAACTTTCTATTCATCAAATAATCCTGAAAAAAAATATTGTACACAAATATTTTGTACAATTGTACACATTAAATGTTTCTTGAGCAGCAAATCAGCATATTAGAATGATTTCTGAAGGATCATGTGACACTGAAGACTGGAGTAATGAAGCTGAAAATTCAGCTTTGATCACGGGAATAAATTACTTTGTGAAATATATTCAAAGAGAAAACAGTTATTTTAAATTGTAATAATATTTCACAATATTACTGTTTTTTACTGTATTTTTAATTAAATAAATAAAGCCTTGGTGAGCAGACGAAACTTCTTTTAAAAACGTTAAAAATCTTAGTGGTTCCAAACTTTTGGTCTGTACTGTATTTAAAATATAAAACATATATATTGCGATGAATGTCAGCTTGCTTATTTTGCTCAAGGTAAGGATTTATTAAGTCCACGTCATGCAAACAAGAAACTATGCTTCTAACCACAGATCGAGAGCTGTCGTTCAAACCATACAACTTTGTGATGCTGTTTGGGAATGTTTGTTGGAACTACGGTTTCGGGAAACATTGACTCGTTGAACTATGCTGATGACGATGGAACTTGCGACCATAGTTGGCTAATGATGCTTTCAGGAAACACACCCCAGAGCGTTACTGACAGACTGGGAAGAGAGGTGCTGCAACAATGTAAAATATGTGAAAAACAATGTTTTTTTTTTTAACATTAAGGCATGAAAAACCTATTCTAGTAGACCTCAAAATCAAGACACTGAAAAAGGGCCTCTTTAATAATCTAAAGAACTGTTTTCCACTATAAAGAACATTTTGGGGAATGGAAAAGGTTCCATGGATGCTAAAGGTTCTTCATGGAAAACGGTTTCCATTCTTCTAAAAAGAACCTTTATTTATAAGAGTGTATACATATGTTTGAACTGCACAATATACTTCTACTATCTTAAAAAGTGAACAAGATAATATAAACAGGCCTGTTAGATATTCGAGAACTGAATCTGATAAAGGCTCCTTTGAGAAGGAGCTCAAAAAAAAACAAAAAAAAAAAACATCACCTCCAACATGTTTTCCTTATTTGACAACTGTGACGGCTTGTCAAAGTGGCAATACGGCAGATGGAGGGAGCGGAACGTAGCTGAGAGGAAGCTCCTGAAGGAAGAAAGAAAAAAAAGGGAAGAGTTAAAAGGAGCATGAGAAAAAATCTCATTTAGTTTCTCTCCAGTGGCTGTGGCACGTATTGACTGAGCCCTGTCGGTAGCCTGTTACAGACAGCGCTGTCTCCACCAAGAGCACTTCACAGCTTTTTGTTGGAGCCGACTGCAGACAGACTCATTCAACTGACTGTGATTGGAGTCGCAGCGTTGTGTTGAAGAGTGTGTGTTTTTTCTCTAATGCATGCATCAGTGGCTTATTAGTTATGGAACAGCAGGTGACTATTTTTTCTTTAATGGAGGTGGATCAAGGTTAAAGCACACCCTTGTTGATCTCCCAGAAAAGCACATAAGAGCAACCAAGTAACTCTGATCACATCTCAATTTTGCTTTGACCGAGATCAAAATATTGCAGATAATTTCCAATTGTGTGAAGACATCAACTGGACCCCTTCAGTCGCTGACCTGTAGGCATACAAATAAAAAATATCTTTGAAGCTTTCAACAATATCAGATCTATGGAAGATTGTTTTTAAAACAATTTAAAAGATAATTGCGACTTTTTAACTCACAATTCTTACTTTTTTACTAATTGCGTGATATAAACTCAAAATTGCGTGTTATAAAGTCAAATTCTGAGAAAACAGACTTTTTTTCCTCAAAGTTGTTAATCACTTGCGATTCTGACTTTATATCTCACAATTCTGACTTTATATCTCGCAATTCTGACTTTACATCTCGCAATTCGGACTTCATATCTCACAATTTTGACTATATCTTGTAATTCTGACTTTACATCTCGCAATTCTGACTTTATATCTAACAATGTTGACTATATCTCGCAATTCTGACTTTATATCTCAAAATTTTGACTATATAACAATTCTGACTTTATATCTCACAATTCTGACTTTATATCTCGTAATTTTGACTATATCTCACAATTATGACTTTATATCTCACAATTTTTACTATATCTCACAATTATGACTTTATATCTTGCAATTTTGACTATATCTCACAATTCTGACTTTATATCTCGCAATTCTGACTTTATATCACGCAATTCTGACTTTATATCTCGCAATTCTGACTTTATATCTCGCAATTCTGACTTTACATCTCGCAATTCTGACTTTATATCTCACAATGTTGACTATATCTCGCAATTTTGACTTTATATCTCTCAATTCTGACTTTATATTTCGCAATTTTGACTTTATATCTCTCAATTCTGACTTTATATCTCAAAATTTTGACTTTATATCTCTCAATTCTGACTTTATATCTCACAATTCTGACTTTATATCTCGCAATTCTGACTTTATATCTCGCAATTCTGACTTTATATCTCTAAATTCTGACTTTATATCTCTAAATTCTGACTTTATATCTCACAATTTTGACTTTATATCTCTAAATTCTGACTTTATATCTCACAATTTTGACTTTATATCTCTAAATTCTGACTTTATATCTCGCAATTCTGACTTTATATCTCTAAATTCTGACTTTATATCTCTAAATTCTGACTTTATATCTCACAATTTTGACTTTATATCTCTAAATTCTGACTTTATATCTCACAATTTTGACTTTATATCTCTAAATTCTGACTTTATATCTCGCAATTCTGACTTTATATCTCTAAATTCTGACTTTATATCTCTAAATTCTGACTTTATATCTCACAATTTTGACTTTATATCTCTAAATTCTGACTTTATATCTCACAATTTTGACTTTATATCTCTAAATTCTGACTTTATATCTCGCAATTCTGACTTTATATCTCTAAATTCTGACTTTATATCTCTAAATTCTGACTTTATATCTCACAATTTTGACTTTATATCTCTAAATTCTGACTTTATATCTCACAATTTTGACTTTATATCTCTAAATTCTGACTTTATATCTCGCAATTCTGACTTTATATCTCTAAATTCTGACTTTATATCTCACAATTTTGACTATATCACAATTCTGACTTTATATCTTGCAATTCTGTCTTTATATCCTACACTTCTGACTTTTTATCTTGCAATTCTGAGAAAAAAGTCAGATAAAAATTTCTTTCTTTTTTTTTATTCAGTAGTGGAAACAAGCTTCCATACAAATCAATACCAAGATCAACAATACTATGTACAAAAAAAAAAAAAAACATACATACATTAATGTTAGAGACAGTGTTGTTATTGTTAACTAAAACTATTAAAAATAGTTTTCGGTAATTGAAATAAAGCTGAAATTGAATAAAATATAAATATTAGATTAAAAAAAGGTTTCTTTACTAAATTTTTTCTTCATTCAAATTATTATTTTTATTTTCAAATACAGCACGCTAGAAATACAGCTATAATGTAACTCCATAAATTCATAAACACACTGTTATAGAAAACAATGGCATATGTTGAAAACCACTGATGGTTTATAGTTTTCAGCACCTTCTAACTGATGCTCTCAAGACTATCACAAGTCATTTTTGCAGCACTGTCAGCTGGCCAAAAACTCTCTCACAGACCATCCTTATTGAACCCTGATGTGATTGTCTGTATGATGATACAGCTTCAATATGGGCCAATCACTATTAGTAATGCCATAGTAGCCTTTAAATTCATGTTTATTGTTTTATACAAATGAATTATGATGTCATTCTAGAGCAGATGGCAGAGAAGATGATATGTTTACTCCTTACAGCTAAGAAAAAGTGCTGCAAGTGTTTGTCGAAAAGCCCACCAATCACATTCAATTTGCTTTGACTCACCGCCACCATTTAATTTATGTTTTGCATTTGCATAGTATACGCCAAAGACAGTGATGATACAGAAATCCCAGGCTGCTTTTAAAAATGCTCCTAATGTAAATGAGTCACCCATTTTGCTGGAAAACACGATAGCAGATCACTGCTCACCCACTCACCCTCCGTCACACAAACACACATTGTTGCTTTCTCACTGACACACACTAAAAACACACATAGATAGACAAACACACCCTCACTGTGAACCCCGCGTTCCTCTTTTCTCTCTCTCAAGCTTTTATCTGTATACTTGCCGGAATCCAACACCCCCGACAGATAAACATGCTGGACATGAGCAAATAATAAATTAGCGTGTGAGCCGGGTACAAAAGTTCTCAAGCCAAACAGAGCCGTGTGTGTTATGTGTGTTATGGCAGAAACACAATGCTGTCTTTTCCAGGATGTGCGGAGATGAGGACCACCTTCATGTTGGTCTTGGCGAAGGGACTCAATGAGCCGTGCTAGAGAGGAAAGTGTGTATTTACTCGGACATCGAGACATGTTGTAAAATTTAATGAACAAACCCCAGATGGCTTGGGATGAACTGGAGTGGATCTCTAACAAGAATATCAAGCTGAAATTGTCTCATAAAAAACTGGTTGTGTTCATGTTCAAAGCAACACCCAGTCCCTAAATGACCCCTAACAATTTCAATGCTCACTAGTGTGAGATCCAGTGAGCAAAGCAAATATACAGGCATAGTGGATGACTGGGATTGAACATAAGGAGAACCAAAGGTCACTGGACACCTTAACAGATTCATTAAGGCTTTTCAGGGAAAAGCTGTAGTTAAAGGTGCTACAGAGGATGTTTTGTTTTATACATTTTTGCAATATTACTTGAAACTGTCTTTACTAACTGATAAAAGACTATTTATTAGGTGCACTGAAAGGAATAATATTAATATACATCATCTGTGCACGAGGTAGGGCCTTAAAAACATCAGCCAATCGTGTAAACGATTGGCCCTCTGGCTTGTCAATCACTGCTATGACGTTGCTTGTGAGAGACGGGCGCTGCTGCGCGCTCCAGTAACTTTCCACACTCCACAGGCGCCGCATGCAATGTTTTTGTCAGGAGACAGGAGTAACAACTGCAGATTATGAGTTACCTGTGGTGAGTCCGACATAATGAATCCACTATAACACGACACAGCGAATGCACGAGTTTTGGGAGGCGTTCCCTCGAAATGAGCTGTGAAGGAGGGGGGGTTGTTCTTACGCATGCGCTCATTTCAAAAACTCACTAACAGTCTTTGGGTTCTCAGTCGGCTGAAAGATCCTCTGTTGCACCTTTAACTACGATAAAGCTAAAAACAAATTGTTACCATATGTCATGGGGTGGTAAATTGCAAGTTAGCTTGGCATTAAAGGTGACTTTAAAGTGTGGCTCATCTAGAAGTAGGAATATTCTAGATTCAATACCAGTTAAAGGAATAGTTCACTTCAGAATTAAAATTCCTGATAATTCCATGTCATCCAAGATGTATATGTGTTTCTTTCTTCAGTCAAAAAGAAATTAATTATTCTGAGGAAAACATTCCATGATTTTTCTCCATATAGTGGACTTCACCAGGGTTCAACGGGTTGAAGGTCTAAATTGCAGTTTAAATGCAGCTTCAAAGAGCTCTACACAATCCCAGACGAGGAACAAGGGTCTTATCTAGTGAAATGATCGGTCATTTACTTTTTAACCACAAATGCTCATCTTGCACTGCTCTGCGATGTGCCACGCATTACATAAT
The DNA here is from genome assembly GCA_003731715.1 of Anabarilius grahami. Taxonomy (NCBI): domain Eukaryota; kingdom Metazoa; phylum Chordata; class Actinopteri; order Cypriniformes; family Xenocyprididae; genus Anabarilius; species Anabarilius grahami. Next base: position 1,634,043 of record RJVU01048406.1, on the reverse strand, counting down.
CACGTTAGAAAGGTCTTAGGTAGAAGTACTGCGGTAGGGTGAAAAACTCCATCTCATTTTCTCCTCCAACTTAGTTTTTGCACGTTCTTTTACACTGGATCGGTACTTCCACCTACGTCACACATGACCTTTCCAATGTGATTACATAACACGTGGCATATCACAGAGCAGTGCAAGACAAGCATTTGTGGTTAAAAAGTATATACATTTTTATTTATTTTTTTTAAATTACCCTTATTCCTTGGCTGGGATCATGTAGAGCCCTTTTAAGCTGGCGACGTATTCCGAACTTCTTCAATCATTTCATCCACATAAACCTCACAAGGTCACATTCCCATCTGCCTCCATCCAATCAACAACCAATATAGAGCCAAGTCCCCTGCCCTACATTTTCTTTTCTTTTTCGATAATCTGTTTTATTTGGATGTGCATCACAATATGGAGGAAATGATCTGTCACTATTTCCATTATGTTGCAACTTTAAAAAGCAAACATCTGGATTGCTGTGAGGCACTTACAATGGAAGTGAATGTGAATCTGTAAATGTTAAAATACTGACTAAAATATGTAAATAAAAGCCTAAATTCAACCTCTTCATCATTTAAAGCGATCAAGTCTCTTCAGAAAATTTGTACTAAACCGCACAGTTCATATGGATTAGTTTTACAATCTCTTTATGAACTTTTGGAAGCGTCAAAATAGTAGTTGCATATATGGAGGGACAGAAATCTCTCAGATTTCATCAAAAAGATCTTTATTTGTGTTCTGAAGATGTCTTACAGGTTTGGAACGACATGAGGGTGAATAATTAATGACAGAATTTTCATTTTTGGGTGATCTATCCCTTTAATAACCATTTCTATGAACCTTTCATAGTTACCATATATCCATTTTTATTGTGTTGCCATGAAACGTAATACCTAAACCCTAAAATGACTTTAAATGACCATTTGTACAGCTCAAATAATAAACTTTTTTTCACAGAAGTAATGTAAGTGCTTTTATAAAATTATAAGCTTCACATTTCTGCTTTTAAATCCTCAAAAAGTGCCGCATTTATTTCCAGTGTAAGTGCCTCACAATCACATCAAGTCAAAAAATATGTTTTTGTGGTAATCAACATAGCCAACCACAAATGATGCTGTCGAATGATCTTAACTTGTACTGAACCTAAAATTTTAAATTAATTAAAAAAATATATTTTTAATAGTACCGTTTACAGTTTATTGCCTTACTGTCAGAAATTTGTTGACTTTGACCTGAACAAATCTGATTAATACTGATGAAATCAAAGCATTTGTATTGACCCTCCTTGATTTTTGTAATTTAGCTGTTAGCATATGCTAATGATTTGGATTGTATTCATCTCAGTCAACCATGCAATTTCTGACAAAGCTGTAATATCATCATTAATCAAGTTCTTCCAATCTCTTTGTAAAACAACTAAACTTGGCATTCTTATGAAGAACACAAGTCTTTGTTTACTCAAATTCATACACTCACAGAACGAAAGAAGAGGTGCAAACAGATTGAGCCTTTAAGCAAACATGGTGTGAGCTGTGTAGGTGTGTGAAATGAAGAGACGTCTCTCCTCTCATCTGAATGTCAAATTGTGTGATGAAGATTTTGTGAGTGTACCGTTTGTGCCATTGATAAAATCTTCCGGCTGCACTGACATATGACACATTCTCTCACACATGCACACGCTCGCAATCGCACGCACTCATACTCGCGCAGCCAAGTGATGAGTCTGTTCACAGCATGGCTTTTAAATCACCACACACAGTTCTAGGTTCTGGTGACTGTTTGTGGGCCAAGCCTTGAGAAGAAAGAACTGGCAGTAGCGCACCCAGAAAAATGACTCAGCAATTCAAATGGACAAAAATCTGCAAGTGTCAAACATCTGCTTTAGCAAAAAACAATCTTGTGTTTCATGCAGAAGGACATAAATGGAAATACATAAGAGCGATACATTGGCATAATGAGAAAGTTTGCCTGCATGTTTTTCAATCATACAATCAATACAATCAATACCATCAACATCTTTGTTGATCCTGGAACAACATTCCAATCAACCAATCAGATTTGAGGGACAAGTTTACAGTTTATGTCAAGTTTAGGCTTACAACCAGGGTTAGGTGCTGCTACATCAGTGTTATTCATCATTTCCCTCTGATTTTAGGGATAAGTTGTGGGTAGGGTTAGGTTTAGGGGTAGGAATAGGGTTAGGACTAAATTTTCAGACTGAGAATGTNCCTGCATGTTTTTCAATCATACAATCAATACAATCAATACCATCAACATCTTTGTTGATCCTGGAACAACATTCCAATCAACCAATCAGATTTGAGGGACAAGTTTACAGTTTATGTCAAGTTTAGGCTTACAACCAGGGTTAGGTGCTTCTACATCAGTGTTATTCATCATTTCCCTCTGATTTTAGGGATAAGTTGTGGGTAGGGTTAGGTTTAGGGGTAGGAATAGGACTAAATTTTCAGACTGAGAATGTTGTTCCAAAATATGTTGATCCAGGAACATGGCAAAATCACGGTGAACGTATAGGTGTGTGTTTAAGTGGTTCATAAGTGGGCTGTGGGAATGTGACACTATTTCACTATCGCATCAGTGTACAGTATGAGTGTCTCAGAGAGAGAACTTGAGAAATCGCATGACTCACGGTGAGTGACCAATCCCTGCTGACGTTCAACCCGGGAGCTACACTGTATATTGTTTTTATGAAGAGCCTTTTAACAGGAGAATACTGTCAGGAAGCCTATTGGCTCAACTTTGACATGCAAATGTCTGTGTGTGTGTGTGTGTGTGTGTGTGTGTGCGTGCACGTTTTTGTGATTTATGAGGACACACATTTGTATAATGACATGGGTATTACACTGGTATTACGATGTAAACATGAAATATGAGGACATTTCATGAGTCCTCATATTTAAAATAGCTTTAAAAACATACTAAATAATGTTTTATTAAAAATTTAAAAAAATGCAGAATGTTTTTTGTGATGGGTAGGTTTAGGGGTAGGGGTAGTGTAGGGGGAGATAATGTACAGTTTGTACAGAATAAAAACAATTATACCTATGGAATGTCCTCACTTTGATAGCAAAACAAACCTGTGTGTGTGTGCGCTTCAGGTATACCCTATGTTATGGGTAGAAAATGTCCCCAAAAAGATGGCAATATCCGAAATCCTTGTCCTTGTGGGGACATTTTTTGGTGCCCAGGAAAGCAGCATATAAATTATACTAAGTGATGTTTTTTTGAAAATTCTGTTTTCTGTGATGGGTAGGTTTAGGGTTGGGTGATATAATATTCAGTTTGTACAGTATAAAAGTCATTATATTTATGGAAAGTCTACATGAAAGTGTGTGTGTGTGTGTGTGTGTGTGTGTTTTAGCTTTTATGGTTTTATGGTTTGCATGCAATACTTTAGCTTGTCAATATTTCCTGCATGCCACAGAATGGGCCCTATCAAGCTTGGGTTATAGTCGTCACGAAAATGACGTCATTGCGGTGTGCGCAGTCGTGTGCGTTGAGTGCGCGAGACTTCATTTCGCCTGGAGGTGTACACATCATTTTTTGTAACTTTTGTGCGCGGCTCCGCATCCGAAGATGCACGACTTTGAGTCGATTCTGGCCAAGCAGATACATCTCCACCGGCACCAGCGCTTGTCCAAATTAATTGCTTACATTTACAAATAAACCTTTTTAATAAAAATAAAGGTCCATATTTAATCAAAATGTTCATGAAATTAAATAAAAATGTTTTATTTTAAAAGAAATTGTTGATTAATTTAATGTTCTCATATCCATATATATCGTTCTAATGTCACAAGTAATAATCTCAAGGTTTACTGGATTTTACACGATTCTTTGGTTCTTTTGTAGTGTGAGTTTGTTGAAGTGTATCTTAAAAAACAAACATCGTCACATGTGTACCTTACTTCTTCTCACCACTGCTTCCTGATGGTTTAGAGAACAATTACTCCGAGTCGCCCCCTGTCGGTTCAAAGAATAGTATAAACGCCTCGTCTGTTTGGGGAGGAGTGCGCACAGTCAGTGGAGGCTCGCGTTGCGGAGCCAGGCGAAAGTATAAACAAGGCTTCATACACCCGGCGCAATGCGACACCAGGTGCGACGCAAGTGTTTTTTGCTAGTTTCGGCCAGACGCAAATATCATTTTCACGTCCTGCACCACGTTGTTTAAATGTCAAATGCACTCGCGGCCATCTGTTCGGCCATGGGTGTGCTGGTCTGAAAACGAGGTGTGTTCAGGTGCGTTGTTGGCGTGTTGCTATTTTGAGACAACTGAAAACGACTGCGCAATTGACCAGCAAAAACCTGGTCTAAATTTTTTTTTTTTTTTTGTTATTTAAAGGTTATGTTAGCAANTGCACCTATTGATAGAAAAAAAAAAGTGAGAAAGTGAAGTGACATGTGGCCAAGTATGGTGACCCATACTCGGAATTTGTGCTCTGCATTTAACCCATCCAAGTGCACACACACAGCAGTGAACACACACACCGTGAACACACACCCGGAGCAGTGGGCAGCCATTGCTGCGGCGCCCGGGGAGCAGTTGGGGGTATGGTGCCTTGCTCAAGGGTCTCACCTCAGTCGTGGTATTGAAGGTGGGGAGAGCGCTGGACATTCACTCCCCTCACTGACAATCCCTGTCGGACCTGAGACTCGAACCCATGACCTTTGGGTTACAAGTCCGACTCTCTATCCATTAGGCCACGACTGCCCCAAAGATGGGTGCACAATGCACATACACTCTGCCTGTTACACACACAGGGATGCGCAGCAGCACACAAACATGCCAAATATTAAAAATAAAAGGATTCCTCTCTGGAGAAGCGTTCAGTCTTTCCGCTTTCAAATTCCGCCATGTAAATAGTAAATCTGCCATGGCGCGAACACACCTGGCTTTTAAAGGGAATGGGAGATGAGGCTCTGATTGGTTTATTGCACGTTACACCCAAAACACACCCATTACTCATTAAGAGACTAGGTACAACCCTTTTAGAACATGCGCCTGGCGCGCCGACCATTTTTTCCGTCGTTAAACTAGCAAAAGTGGATTCGGACACGCCCTAAGTGCACCTGCGCCGTGCGCTTCAGACCATTCATTTAGATCGATAAAATAGGGTGCTATATGTCACAGAGAGACTACTACATATATGGTATGGTTAAAATGTATGGAAATACCAGAGGAAACTGTCACTCAATGTCATGTGTAGTTTTGGCAACATTCCCAAAGCAGATTCATGATGAGGGCTGTAGCAGTCATGTGATTTCAGAGATTAAGACTAGCTGGAACTCCTGTGAATCAGAGCCACTCCCAGCAGTCATGCTGCAGTCAGATCAGACACACACACAAGCCAAAATTCAGGTAGAAATGTTCATGCATGTCTGAATACACACCCACAAACGGCGACATCGGTTTCACTGGAACTTGGATGATCATTGAGTCACTGCTAAAGTCATTAACCTTCAAATTAAAGTATTTTACTTACAACAATCTTTCCAACTAAAACAAATATTTTTGCCCCAAAAAATTCAATAATGGTGCAATCGTTGAGCAACACATTAATATGCGTTCCAGTGTGAACTGACTAGTTTATGACTAGGAGCAGAGTCATGCATGCATTTTAACTATCAGCATAAATTTTGTTCTAGCTTGCAGCTTATTCTGGCCTATAATTGCCCATCTAGACAGGGAAAGCTTGTTGACATGAAAAGTGAACAATCACAGTTTAGTTTTAACATGCCAGGGTTGATTATACTCAAACACTCGCACAGAAACATCTGTATATGACAGGCTGCATAGAAAACACGGGGAAAATGAGCAGAAATTAGTGTATACTTTGTAATAAACATTTCTAATGTATTATGTACAGATTATTTTACTTACACCACCATTCAAAAGCGTTTTATGCTGCATTTATTTGATAAAAAAATATTGTAAAATAGTACCATTTAAAAAAGTTGTTCTCTATTTTTATATGTTTTAAAATGCAATTTATTCCTGTGATGCAAAGCTAAATTTTCAGCATCATTACTCCAGTCTTCAGTGTCACATGATCCTTCAGAAATCATTCTAATATGATGATTTGCTGATCCAGAAACATTGTGCTGCTTAATATTTTTGTTGGAAATCATGATCATTTTTCCAGGAAATAGAAAATTGAGAAGTAGAAAGTTCAAAAGAACAGCATTTAATTGAAATAGAAATGTTTTATTTATTCGTCTTTACTGTCACTTTTGATCAATTTAATGCATCCTTTCTGGTTAATAATAATTAAAAAAAACGTACTGACCCCAGACTTTTGAACGTTAGAGTAACTCAAAAACAAAGTAGAACATAAAATTCTGCACGTTATTAATATATATATATTTCAGATTAGTTTATGCACTGAATCTTTTGAGTACATTTTGAAGTAAAATCTACTTCATTTCAAACTGAGATTAAATCTGATTTAAAAATCTGATACAGACACTTAAAATAATCTAGTAATATTTAAATTATCTCTATATATACAGTTAAACTGTGTCAGAAAAAAATGATATTAATTATGTCAGATAACACTTAAGCAAAACACGGTCAGGTCAAAGTGTCTGAATAATTTTTGGTTCCAAATTTTTATCAATTTTACTGGTAGTCCTCTGTATGAAGAATATTTGGGAATAATATGTCACAGTTTACTTTATTTTGCTATCCTCACTTACATAAATGAACTATAGTGTCCTGCAGCCACTTGTAAAAAAATATATAAAAAATGTCTGAATAATTTTTGGTTTGACTGTATATATAAACAAGACACAGCCGCACATATCAGACTGTAACACAATAATGTTGTATACAAACAAATTGTTTTGAGCAGAAAATGAACTCCATCACAAAACAACTTCAACAATAACAAGCATAAATAAATGCAACTTTATTTATGATTCATGTTAATTAATTTCAGAAAATTGCTCTGAACTATTAACCCTTTGACTAGCAATCATTAAAAGTTCAACATAACTTTCATGACTTGTGAGATCATGGCGTTCCACTCCCCACCCAAATCTCCACCTGCGTTCCCAAAAAAAATGGTGCACACGTGAACTGGACTGCACACGCACAGAGACAGACATCCAGACGCAGATACAATCTCACTGCTGATAACAGAGACCTGTTTAACCCTTCACTCATTTCAAAAATAGACTCGGGACCAGCTGATGTTTGGCTGCAGTTTGACTGCGAATGTTCTGCATAACATTCTTTTTCACTCCATGCGAGACTAAACATTTGGTTAGAACAATCTTGAGCAGTTTGCCTTCTGTTTGACCTGTGCATGTGCAGGCCTCAATGTTTCTTCTCCCTTTTGTCTGTTATTTGCTTGTGCTTGACTTGTTCTTGGAAACCTCAGCGTTATCATCCACATCAACTAGACATTCACAGTAACATTACACAGCTTAAACTATTTTTTTTTTTTTTTGGTTGTTCCGTATCTTTTAATAGTCATGCAAAGGTATTAACCCTTTGACACTGATGGAGGACCAACACACCTATTCCATAAGCTTAACTTTATTATGATTTATTATTTCTTTGGTGCAAAACTGGTCATGTTCACACTTTAAACCTGTGGGAGTGACAACAATGAAAAGAGAGACTAAAGAAAATATGGTTGTCATTAACCCGAATTTGAGTGAGTGAATTTTGTTTAAATGTGGTTAGCGCTTTTGTGATTAAAGTGCCCCTATTATGCTTTTTTAGAATATTACCTTTCATGCAGTGTGTAATAGCTGTTTGTAAAAACAAAGTGTACATCAAATGAAGTCGCCTCTTAAAGGTGCTAAAGAGGATGTTTTGTTTTATACATTTTTGCAATATTACTTGAAACTGTCTTTACTAACTGATAAAAGACTATTTATTAGGTGCACTGAAAGGAATAATATTAATATACATCATCTGTGCACGAGGTAGGGCCTTAAAAACATCAGCCAATCGTTTACGTGATCATCGCGTAAACGATTGGCCCTCTGGCTTGTCAATCACTGCCATGACGTTCCTTGTGAGAGACGCGCGGCTGCGCGCTCCAGTAACTTTCCACACTCCACAGGCGCCGCATGCAATGTTTTTGTCAGGAGACAGGAGTAACAACTGCAGATTATGAGTTACCTGCGGTGAGTCCGACATAATGAATTCACTAACACAACACAGCGAATGCCGGTGGTAAACAAACACTCGTGTTCCAATACTCCTGCACGAGTTTTGGGAGGCGTTCCCTCGAAATGAGCTGTGAAGGAGCGGGGTTGTTCTTACGCATGCGCTCATTTCAAAAACTCAAAAAAAGGAAAAGATCCTCTGTATCTCAATTAAAGGAAATAATTGATTCTGAACTGACAAAACTAGTCGACAACAATTCCAAGAGTCTTACTCAAGCCTTACGTCTGAGACTGATGCTCAGTAAGACAGCATTCATTTAAATGCATTTATCATGTTCATAACCACTGTTTCAGGGACCTACAGTAAGTCTTTAGAAGCTAAAATGTTACTCATGCGAGAAATGCCAACCTGTATACACAGCGCCATGTAAACACACAAAGCTATATGAAATATATAATATTCTATGATATTATAATGACCAATTCAGGTCCTTTTTCATGGTTTTCCTCTGTATTTTATTTAGGCCATCANAGACATTTTCTGGCAGTAAAGTACAGTAACATTCTTATGAAACACACTATGCAACATCACTTGATATTATGGTTGTCAATAAAATAAAAATTATATTAGTTCTAAATCATATATCAAAATTTGTTAGGAAAAAAACAAAACAAATACAGATAATATAAAGACAGTATTAGAAAAGTATATAAAAAAGTTGCTTTAGAAGTCAATATTTAGCTTGTTGTATTTCCATTTATTTCTATTACATCTTGCTATTTTTCAGGGTCTTTACGAAATCAGTGCTGGGTTAAAAAAATTAAAAAATAAAATAAAAGTGACATTCTTAGGAAACTCATTTTGCACTATTACTTGATATTAGGGCTGTAAATAAAATAAATAAATATAAAATAAAATAAAATAAAATAAACCTTCTTATGAAGCTTATTTTGCACCANATGAATTATTTTAGTATATATAAATATTTTTTTATATTTGTGTTATATATGTTTCTGCAAAATTTTCCTGTTTTCAAAATTTCAAGATGTTTTTTAAAAAAAATTTTTTAATTATAAACCAATTATTTCAGATACCGTAGATGTCACATAAAAATGCATAAATGCACTCGGTTGCTTTCCATGTCAGTCAGATGCTTTAGTCCTGTCTAACTGGCCAAAATACACTACAAAGTCGACCGGGCCCAGTCAAAAGCCTGGCTATGTAAGACTAGGTGTTGGTAAAATTTGCCTTGGTCAAGCGGATGTAAAGTATGCTATCAGAAGGCTCAGGAGAGAATGGTCTTTGTGAAGTGACATAAATGAGATAACATCTTCAGCATGGCACGATATGCGTAAGAACAATACACGTCAGAGTAAACGTCAGAGCCCCTGACCCCTCGCCACTTCCTGGCCCTGCTTACAAAAGATAAAGAGAATAGAGCAGAAAAACAGAAAGGCGAGGACTGATGAGGTGCGTGTGCTGGGCCTGGATTCAACTTTGTCAAGGCAACAGAGAGAATCATCTTTCCCCAGCAGAACTATGCTCTCTCTCTCAGGGCTAACATACAGGTTTGAGCAGCAGCTCTGTAGCTAATAAATGGCTTTTCTATGTATAAATATGCATACAGACACATGCAAACAACACTTAACTGAAAGAAAATATAGTTCTAAAGGGCCATGTACACACAAGGTGTTTCTGCATGCATGTAATCTTTTTTTAATTTTTATGAATTGCCATTTTTATTTGAATGATTCTGATATTGACTCTTAAAATGTTGATTATGAAACTTTTTTTTTGAATATGTACTTATGTAATAGAAACGTATTTCTATTGAGAGCCATTCATGAACAAATGACTCTTATGAGAAGTGTTAATTGAAACTATAAAAAATATTTTTTTGCTAATTGAAATGAATCTTAAAACAAAATAAAATAAAATAGTAAAATAAAATAATTAGATTAAAAAAAGAACTGAAAAAAAAGCTTAAACGAAAATTAGAAATGTTGCCTTTACAACTAAATGAAATAAATTTAAGTTGAAGTACTAAAATTACTAAATGTAAAACAGAAATAAAATAAATTATTGCGAGCAATTT
>RJVU01048406.1:1605902-1623593 GCA_003731715.1 Anabarilius grahami | reverse complement strand
TGAAAGTGTTAATTAAAACTATAAAAAAAATGTTTGGTAATTTAAATGAAGCTAAAATAAAACAAAATAAAATAATAAAATAAAATAAATAAATAATGAAATAAAATTAGATAAAAAAACTAACTGAAAAAAAAGCTTAAACGAAAATTAGACACGTTGCCTAATGAAATAAATTTTAGTTGAAGTACTAAAATTACTAAATCTAACACTGAAATAAAAACAAATGAAAACTAAATAGAATTATAAAAAAATTATAAAAATGCACATAAAAATACTAAAACTTAAAATTAATAACTAAATAATACTAAAATAAAACGGCATATGAACAGGTTATTTTTAATGAATCAAAAAGGGAAGACTCATTCCCAACAAAAATTAATCTTCAAAAAGGCGAGTTACTGGATTGAATTGGTCTAAAAAACTGCTCTCTATAATTTACAGCATTAGCAAATAAATAATTTCTTTAGAATGTACATTAATGGAAATATTCCCAAATGAATCAGATTTGATTCAAATCGAATCAGTAGCTTGTGAATCATAATCTAAATCGATCAGAATAGGAACATCTGTATCGACCCCTGATGTGCACGTGTGTAGATGGATGTCTTTGGTCGTGGTGCGTTTGAGGACGTCTTGTTAAATTACTAATTGTTCAGTTTCTAGCACACAACATAATAGAGCCCTGGTTCTCCAAATGCACGTCTGCATAACAAACATGGCCAAACTCATTGCATTATTTTTTCTTTATGCATATTCAAAGAAACGTGGACCACCTAGTGAAATTAGTGGCCAACATATTTAGTGAGAACATTTTTCTCAGGCTTCAAATCGAGCAAAAGTTTGTTCTCCAGGACAAAAAGAGAAAGTTGTCCTGGCTTGTGTTTTCATAGCTGGTCTCAATACTTTCTTGTGTTTCACATGTGCAAGCTTTGTTTGACTAAGGCTCACCATCTCAAGGCCACCCAGCTCACTATTTCTTATGCATAATTATATGCAGCTCCAAAACAAAAGCAGGAAATAAGCAACCTGTTTGACCAGATCCTATCAGTGACACTGATATATAAACATGCACACGCAAATGCACTTTTTGATCTCTGAGAGCACGCAGAAACGGCCACGAGAGAAGCCGGAGCTTGTCCCCGCTCCCTTGTGTGAATGTGTGTGACGGCCAGTCTGGCGAGTGCGTCACACAACTGTCTTCCTCTGAGAGCACAGCAGTCTGGTGGATCGTCTGAAGGCACTGGGATGAGAGAACGGACTCACGGCAGAATGCATAATGCCACGCGGCGCATACCCCCTCTTTCACGCTCACATGCACAGACACACTCGACGGCAGTGAGTCAGACTGAGACGTCAGATCACCGTCACTGGCCTTCAGCATCAGCACACATCCATCACAAGAAAACCTCTGATTAATACACACACACACACACACACACACACACACACACAGGTTTGTTTTGCTATCTTAGTGGGGACTCTCCATAGGCGTAATGGTTTTTATACTGTACAAACTGTATTTTCTATCCCCCTACACTACCCCTATCCCTAAACCTAACCATCACAGGAAACATTCTGCATTTTTACATTTTCAAAAAAACATCATTTAGTATGTTTATTAATCCATTTCCCTCGTGGGGACCGCTGGCTGGGCCCCACGATGTAGGTGATCTCAGGTTTTTATTACATCGTGGGGCCATTTGGTCCCCACGATGTAATATAAACAAGAACACACACACACACACACACACACACACACACACACCACTGGAATCATAAAGTTCTGCATATTCCTTTTCTGTTAAGTTAGATTTTATTAAATGCTCACTACTGACCAATTGAACACTTCTAAAATGAGTGATTTTTTTAAGCATTATAGAATTTTTTGTCATTTTTATTAGGTTTTTTTTTTAATTTGTTTCTATATCATTTTTAGTTTTAGTAAGTTTAGTACTTAAAGGCACAATATGTAAAAAAAAGTTGGATTAAAATATCCAAAAACCACTAGAACAATGTTACAGTTGAGGTCAAAAGTACATACCCCTTGCAGATATGCAAAAATGTTAATCAACACATTTTTTTTTAGTACTGTTCTGAATAAGCTATTTCACATAACAGATGTTTACATAGGAAACATTATTACAAACTTGCCGTTGTGAATCGGGCTAAGGTAAGGAGATAGTTTTGAACACTGACTGGTCAAAATAACAATGTGCCGACAAAGCGCCTGAACACACCTCGTTTTCAGACCAGCACGCCCATGGGTGCTCAAATGGGCGCAAATGCATTTGCTATTTAAATAATGTGGTGCAGGACGTGAAAACGATAACTGCATCAGACTGAAACTAGCAAAAAACACTTGCGTCTGGCGCCGCATTGCGCCAGGTGTATGATAGGGCCCCATAAGTCAAATGAATAAGCCTCAGGCTGAAGGAAATGCATATTTACCTCTGTACAGTAGAGGGCGCAGCTCAAACAAACCTTCCAGCTGCCATTCTAGATTGAAAAAGAATAGGACGCAGGAGAAGAAAGTTCAACACTCTTATTTCTAAATCCAATATAAAGTAATTTTTGCTTATTAGTATGATTGAATTGAAGGTCAGCAGCAAAGACATTGGTTAATAAAGTGAAATTAAATACATAAAGTATATTTGTGTAATTTAATATAGTTAATTATTGCAGGTTTGCGTAAAATTCTGAGATTGCATTTCACTGTTTTTATTCATTTTGAGGAATACTGAATCTGTTTTTGTGCAAGTGAGATGAGTAAACGCATGTTCACATTTAGTCTAGAACTACAATAACCATCATGTTCACACACAACACCTCTGAACTTTATTTCACTCAACATGAGAGCTGTCAGTCAAAAAATTTGAAAAAGTAAGATGTTTTGCTATAAATAAAGAAAAAGAAGCAATGCATTACTTTACTATTTACTCGAAAAAGTAATCTGATTACTTAACTCAAGTTACTTATAATGTGTTACCCCCGACACTGAGAAGGATAGTGGCTCCACCATCAAAATCACAACATAGTATCCAGGTCTTTTCAACAGGATCTTTCACGATCTCAAAAGCCTCACGTGCTTGCTTGCTAGTGAAAGTTGCTCTCTGGAGACCTTGGCAATAAACGCATGCTGCCAACTTGTGAGTGACCAGCTGTCAAGTTCAGTCAGATCCTGGCTATTGGAAACCATGAGCTCTTAAAAATCAGGCCCCGCTGGTCTCATCCTTCCTACAGCGATCAGAGGAGGAAAAATGTGAGGGTCAGGCTAATAAGGCTGCTATAATTAGCCTCCCAGATGTGGAGAGTTCCTTCTTGACAACCCCTGACACATCCCCCTCATTAACAGCAAGAGTGTGCAGACCTGGGCACGCAGACCACAGACGGACCGGGCCACATGGGTGAGAGGGAGAACACACTCAACCTCAAATAAGAGCTATTTATGAGCTATCCAATGGTTGGGCGCAAGACAGTTTTTGTAACGTTAAATGTGCTAGAAATTCCAGAAGTCTGACAACACATTTGACCAAAATGACCTTTCTTCTTCGTTTTTATTAAGTCTAAAGATAGGTAGATAACTTCAGATGTTTTCACAGGGGATGGTTCAGGAGCAAGATTTACTATTCCCACTGGTTTAATTATTTTTCATAATGATATGGGTGATATTTCTTTGATCGCCATTTTTCTGATTTGTTTCTTATCTTTTCATTACATTTCATAAGTCGCAGCAACAAGCAAGTGGTTTGGCTTTTTAAAAGAAAGGAAATTAATTTTTGATGAATATCGGTTTTAACGACATGCGTTTCCTTGTCAGAGTATCATACATTAAAGGCAGATCTGGTGGAAACAAGCTGCGCTTTACTGTCACAAGGATTTTCAATCCTCTTTTGTCAGAATGAGAAATAACTGAAAAGTCTTTTTCCCCAGACACTGAGCGAGAGGAACAGAGACAGACAAAGAGACAGTTGTCAGAAGACAAGGGACAGGTTGTAGTGTTACTGTGAGACACACTATGTCTGATGAAGAGATGATTCATTTCATTTAGAACCGTAATACTCATCCGTCTGTTTTTTTTTATTCATTTTTTCCCCCCATTTGAACATCATTGCACAGAATGTCCTCTTCTCAAATGTTCATTTTCTGAAGAAGTCTGGAAACAATATGGGAGCAAAGTGGAAATCTGTCAGATCTGATTGAAGGCCACATTGTTCTGAATCTTAATAAAGTCAAAATGCACATTCGTTTAAATATTAAACATTCCTATGAGCAATCGAACACAATGCACAATGCTTTGTATTGAATTGTATTCCAGGCAAGCCGAATATAAAAGTTAATATTTATACTAGTGGTAAAAAACTCTCCAGGGTTAATGCTGACTAAAACAATCACTATTGCTTCTAGCATGCATACTATATTAAGTCTGTCATTAAGGCATCATTATTTAACTAAGCAAAGCATTATGAGCTATAAAGAATTTAATTTATCTAAGTATACATGAACTCTTTGGACCAATTGCCATTTTCACATAACCAAACACATTCCACGTTTACTGTGTAACATAATTGAAGGGTATATACAGTAATGACCTGTAATCAAATCTCACAGAACACTGCTTACAATGTGAATCTTAGATTATGATAGTTTCAGATAATGTCTGTAAAGGTGAAGTGTGTCATTTCTGTGCCACTAGTGAAACCAAATGTAATAGCTGTGTCCAAAATCCCATTCTGTCAAGATTACATACTGTATTTGATCAAGAGCTCTTGAAGTATGCATGGAAATACAGATTTACTACATACTGCATCTGCCATGTTGTCATGTGACCCACAATGTCATAAGACAACCAGTGTTACCAAGTCCGTGGATTTCCAGCGGAGTTGGGCTATTTTTACACTGTTGCTGGTGGGGTTTTTTTATGTCCGCGGGTTGACGCGACCCCAAATAACATAATATTTAACCCCTGGAATGCTAATTTTACCAGGAGAACCCCATCAAAAATGCAGATTTTACCCCGCAGAATGCGATTTTTACCATGGGACCGGAAATCAGACGCAGAATCAGTGTTGTTATTGTTATTGTTAACTAAAACTAAAACAATTAAAAATTATTTTTGTTAACTAAAATAAAGATAAAATAAAATATAAATATTAGATGAAAAACTTAAACTTAAAAAAGAAATGTTGCCTTGGCAGCTAACTGAAACTACTAAAACTAAAATAAAAAAAAAGGCTAAATAGAAATATATAAAAAAAACATAAAATAACTAATAATAAAATAAAAATGAAAACCGAAAATATAAAAATAAAATGTAATAAAATATTAATAAATATTAAATAACACTAAAATAACACTGCATAGTTTTATTGTCAAAAGTACTGACTTTGGTACCGAATTTTAAAAATGTGACAATACCAACATTTCCCCTAGCATTTTGAGCACAGTTGAGTGGATTCTTAAACACCTCTGATTGGCCATTGTGTTCATGTGCTCAACAGATATGTCTGTGATTTCCTACAATGATCAACGCTTCAAAAACTTGTTGTAAATAGACATCTTTTACGCTCTTCACTGAGCGCTTACACAGATACGCATGCGAGTGTTTGAAAGCAGGTGTCTATCAGCGAATCAGTTTATCACCGGATATATTAGGGATCTGCTGACAGACGCCTGCTTTCAAACGCTTCCAGACATATCTGTTGAGCACATGAACACAATGGCCAATCAGAGGCGTTTAAGATTTCAAGCGCTCAAAATGCTAGTGGGAAATGCTGGTATCGTCACATTTTTAAAATCTCAGTACTGACTTGGTAGTGAAGTCGGTACTTTTGACAACACTACTGCATAGAACGAGATTGTTTTCAAACAGGTTTCTCTGAACACTCCCCCATTCTGCCTTTGGTTGGTTAAACAGACAGCCCCGCCCAAACGCACCTCATTGGTTAAGCTGTTGCTGTGTCAGGCTGGTCAAACAAACAGAGCAATGTTTTGATAGCACCACAGAGCCACAGTGTTTACACTTTCAACCTTTGAATAGTTTACTTAAAGTTGTCTCTCTGCATAATTTTCTGTATAGCAGAAGAAAATCACATTGCAGAAGCTCAGCAGTGAAAAGCAGCTTTGTAGCAATGTTCAACAGACCAGTAAAAGGCTGGTTTGTTGTCGTTCTTCTGTTGTGGTTTAAACTCCATTTGGTCACACTTCACCATGAAATCTGACAGCTATATATTTAAAGCCTCCATCATACATCTATGTCCCGCATCTATGATTACTATGTAATCAGCCCTCAAAGAACCTTTATGAGTGGCGGCATACACACACACACACGCACAAAAACAGCAGTAAAGGCCTATAAAACAGGCAGTGGAGCTGGCGCCGGTGGCCGCAGGGCTGAGATTGGGTTCGTTTTAAAGGGCTAAAGAAGCCTGCTCCGCATTATGAGCACTTCAGAAGAGCTCTCCCTGAGGCACTGCGCACTTTTACGCCTTGATCCCTGCTGTTTACATCCTCGCTGCCCGGACAGGAGGAGGAAATAAAAACAAACAATACTGTAAGAATTTGGCAAGCAAAATTCCCGTTCAGATATAGTGTGGTGTAAAACAGATAATAGGATCCATTCTTAGATAACAGGCTGTGTCTTTTGTTGTCAATGTATAATAGAAGAACAGTAAAACGGAAAAACATCTGTGACACGCCACTAAATTGAGGAATAAAGTCCTGTATGGACTGTGTTAGAAAAAACTGTGAGCTTGTCTGAGTGACATTTGATTCATAAAGCTCCATAAAGAAAACCCTATTGGTACTATAGCAAACATATGTCATACTACAAAGCATTTTTATTGCCAGCATGTACAGCGATAGGTTATTGCCATGGAAACCACTCAGAGACACTTGCAGGGCATTTCTTTCATTTACAGACTCACATGAAAAAAGCTTCTGACGTCAGAGGCCCGACTGTTTATCTTTTTTCTTTCTTCCTCCTCCTCCTTCCTCTATTAGTTTTTACTCTGCTCATTTAGACTGACAAGGTGACTTGCAGACAGATTGCACAATGAGTCAGCGAGTGTTTGCTGCCCCGACCGGCGAACGCATCGGATTTGTCCCAAAGAGATGACGCTAAAACATTGATTTGTACTCCGAGTGAGCACACAACTATTTTTGGCATCAATTATGTAAAAGAAAAGTCTAAGAAATAATTGTGGCATCTGGGGTCTCGCAGTTCCATTTAATTAAGTTCCATTTAATAAACAAGTCTGATGTCAGAATGCATACTTCAAAATCATTTTGCATCTGTCCGTATGAATATACATATATATATATATATATATATATACACACACATACACACACACACACACATTCATATATATATATATATGTTTTTAAAAGAAGTCTCTTATGCTCATCAAGCCTGCATTTATTTGATCAAAAATACAGAAAAAAACTGTAATATTGTGAAATTTTATTACATTTTAAAATAATAGTTTTCTAATTTAATATTACTCCAGTCTTCAGTGTCACATGATCCTTCAGAAATCATTCTAATATGCTGATTTGATACTCAGTTATTATCAATGTTGGAAACAGCTGTGCTGCTTAATATTTTTTTGGAATCTGTGATTCTTTTTTCAGGATTCATTAATGAATAAAAAGTTAAAATGAACAGCATTTATTCAAAATAGAAATCTTTTCTAACAATATAAGTCTTTACTATCATTTTTGATCAATTTAACACATCCTTGCTTAATAAAAATATTAATTTCTGTCAAAAAAATAAATAAATTACTAATTACCCAAACTTACGGTAATGCATATTGTTACAAAAGATTTCTATTTGAAATAAATAGATAATTCAATGTTATTTTTAAAATTTTTATTCATAAAAGAATCCTTAAAAAAAAGTATCACAGTTTATAAAAAAAAAATTAATAAATAAATAATCATATTAGAATGATCTCTGAAGGATCATGTGACACTGAAGACTGGAGTAATGATGCTGAAAATTCAGCTTTGATCACAGAAATGAATTATATTTTAAAGTATATTAAAAAAAATTGTAATAATATTTCACAATATTACTGTTCGTTTATTTTATTTCTGTATTTTTGCTTAAATAAAAGCAGGCTTGATGAGCATAAGAGAGTTCTTTCAAAAACATTAAAAATAGTAATGTGTCCAAACTTTTGATATATATATATATATGTATATGTAAGCAATAAGGTACTCGAGGCTGTGCTGTATTGTAAATAAGTCACGGCTGAAGGCCGTTGTTAGGCACGACGCGAAGTGGTGACCCCTTCAGCCGTGACTTATTCATGATACAGCACAGCCTTGAGTACCTTGTTGCTTTTATAAAACGGTTACCACACAATACAAATATTAAAGCCAAAAATATGTAACAATGCAACTTTCATGAAGTAAACTTTCACTAAAAGCCTTCCTTCCGCCGGAAAAAATAGTCCCTGACCGTGAACAGCAACAGAAGTTACATTAATACGCCATTAGATGGCGGCAAAGACTGTCTTTATGAGTGTGTCAGTCAGTAGCGAAGACTTTTACATTGAAAAGACTGAATTGTTGTGAACACGGAACAAGATGCAACTGACAAATGCTTTGACTAGCGCTGTCAGTCACGGGAAAACCCCTTAACTGTTAAAAGGACAAGATAATACATCGGACATTTAAACTGATTTTTTATTATGAACATAGGACTGACCTGAAAGAAAATGCTAAATCTGAATGCAGGTAATAAACTCGCTCACTTAATCTTTTTCTCACAAGACTCTTCTACATAATACAGTAAGCTTCAATGAACAATATCGATTGAGAACATACAGTTTACGTGGCTAAGGGTGTTGTGTAGTGATACACAGAACCGTTGGGTGAAGCGGTCATAGCAGTGTTTTATCGTGAATAAAACACAGATATTGACCAATCACAATCAAGGACAGGAACTAATATATTATTCCAAACTTTTGAGCAGTACTGTATGTATACATCATTTCGACTTTACTTGAGCAGCAACTGTAACATTTTCTATTAGAGATTGTCTAGATTCATTCCTGACTTAACCTGACTTTGTGTCACACCTAGCTTGAATGTACGAATATGACCTGAATCCTGCCACCTTTAATTGCCCTCCTGATGTTTGCAAGCGTCACCTGAAACGCTCATCTGTTCTCCCACAGTATACAGTCTCCCACGCTGCTCTCTGTCTCGTCTCTATAGCAACTGCCAAAGCTCTGACCCCTCCTTGTTTGAGTAACTATCAGAGTGTCTAACCAAACCCTTCTCTGAAAACTCCACGCCATCCAATGTGCTGCCATCACAAAACCACAATGGCTGTTTTTACCCAGACTGGCCTAGACACATCCAAAATAAGGTCCAGTAAATGCCTTGACTGGAATCAGAGCAGGAATGCCGCCATACTGGAGTCTCCATCCTCCTGATGAGCGGTGATACGTTGTGGCTCCAGCATAACCCAAAACAGTCATTTAAGCTCACTTGTGAACAACAATTATTCTTTGGCTGAACTTAAAGGCGCAGTGTCATAATTTACTCACCCCCATGTCGATCCAAACCTGTCCGACTTTCTGTCTGCAGTGGAACACAAAAGGAGAAATTTTGTAGAATGTTCATGCTGCTCTTTTCCATAAAATGAGGATGTGGACCTAAGAGGGCATAAAGTAGTCCACATGACTCTTTTGTGCAGACATAATGAAATGTATTATTAATATTATTATTGAAAGTATTATTGTAGTAAAATTGTAAAATGTTATTACAATATAAAATCATTTAAAAAAAGTTCAGTCACATGACCCTCATTCTAATATGCTGATTTAATACTCAAGAGACATTTCTTATTATTATCAATGTTGAAAACAGTTGCGCTTCTTAATTTTTTGTAAAAACTGTGATTTTTTGGATTCTTTGATGAATGGAAAGTTCAAAAGAACAGTATTTATTTGAAATAGAAATCTTTGTAACATTATAAATGTCTTTACTGCCACTTTTTAGATCAATTAATGCACCCAAGCTGAATAAAAGTATTTCATTCGAAGAACAGTATAATATAGCTAGGAATAATGCGCATTAGCCTGCTAAATGTAATGTCTTTTACCATATGCAACATTTGGTGTTGGCAGGAATTTCAAGGATAAATAGAATGTTCCACTTTTTACCAAAACCCTTTAAAGGGATAGTTCAACCAAAAAATCTGCCATTAATTACTCACCCTCATGTTGCTAGTGACATCACTAACCCTAAAATTTACATAAACCCTGCTTCCAAGAACACTCAACAAAGGGGGTGAGGCCATGTTAGGCTGCTTTAGAGAAGAGGAAGAGTTGTTGTAGTAGAGTGGTGTTACCATGCCGTCATTTTACGCCAGACTGCTTCAAAAACGAGGGTCAATTAAACGCTGGATTTGCACAAAAGGTTAATGACATGACGGCACAGGCTAGTCGATCAGTTGAATCAACTCCACAGCAACTACATAAATTTATCTATTAACCATTCAGAAACGTCCAGTTGCATTCTAAAAGTTGTAACTTCTTCCTGAGTCTCTCCATCAGTGTCGACTCCGGTTTGAACAATGTAAGGCTGAACACCGTTACTGACAATCGGCATTTTGGCTGTGTGAGATTCTCCAGCTTTGTTGTTGTTGAGCAACCGAAGCGCGAGCTGTTAAAGCTCCGCCCTCTTCTGGAAAGCAGGCCGGGAGCAGCAGCTCATTTGCATTTAAAGGGACACACAAAAACAGTGTATTTTTGCTCACACCTAAATAGGGTCAAATTTGACAAGCTGTAATAAATGATCTGTGGGGTATTTTGAGCTGAAACTTCACAGACACATTCTTGGGACACCAGAGACTTATATTACATCTTGTAAAAGGGGCATTATAGGTCCCATTTAATGAGGTCTTCACTACCTTTCTGGGGCTTGAAAGTGGTAGTTGTGTAGACTGTCAATGGAGGGACAGAAAGCTCTCAGATTTCATTAAAAATATCTTCATTTGTGTTCGACCTTCATTCGAGGATGAACGAAGGTCTTATGGGTTTGGAACGACATGAGGGTGACTAATTAATGACAGAATTTTCATTTTTGGGTGAACTAACCCTTTAAAACTTCAACATAACAAAAAAACTCCTATAAATCCCAACATAACAGACCATTAAACAATAACAAGTCTCCTCTTTTCTCATCTTGCTAAAAAAAAAACATAAAATATGTTATTTCAACAGTTGCTCTCCCTATCCAGGCACATTCAAAGCATGTTGGGAACTTGAAATCCAAATCCCCTGCCCAGTTTCAGCAATTTTACGTTACCGCCAACAAATAATATTCATGAAGTCCCAATGCAAATGGATTATGTAACCTTCAGTTTTATTCATTTAAATGGATTTTATGCAAAATACTGATAATAGTGTTGCATTAGCAATCTAATTAAATAAAGGCAGCAAGCTGCAAATTAACAATATAGGCTATTTTATAATTTTTTATATAAGTATTTAGATCTTTTGAAACAAGCTGAACAATCAGGACTTGTTTGTGGGTCCCACACTTTGCTAAAAGTACAGACCATTGTGAGTTTCAGAGGACAGGCTACAGTTTTATTGGCAGGCTTTTGTTGTGAATGGGTGAGGAGAGTTCCAGGACCTCTTTCTCATTTTAGGCTCCTCTGTGCTCAAATCAGCCCCTGAGGACCAATCAGCCCTGAGGGTTTATACACGGGCCCTTTACAACTACCTCCCTTTCCTGCCACCTAAATTTCTCCAGTTTCAAGTCTTCAGGGCTTCATCAAATACTCGCATTTCCCATTAATGCTGGCTGGAAAACAGATATGTGCAACGGACCATGGGAATTATGCAATATCTCATTTATCAGCGTGGGGCTTTTTACAGATTTGAGATTATGATTTGAGGACAGATCCGTGATTTTCAGTTGCAGAATCACTTTTGAAGCCTTTTGACCTGTTGAGTTTCAAAAGAAAGACCTAAAAAGACTTTCACACTATCTCATGATCTTTCTTGAGGTCATTTGTGGTTCTAGTTTTACTGTCTTCTGTCTTGAAATGTTTAACTTGTCTGACCTACATATCAAAGTGTTTTCCAGTAAATTTGATAACTAGGTTAGATATTAAAAGTAATTTTGCATTGCATCACATGCACAAATCCTTATATATTAATATCTGTATGTGTCTGTATCTGTAAACGTGTCAGTGCATGTGATAGCTACCTTTAAAAAAAAAAAAGCTGAATCTGTCAAAAAAAAGAAAAAGAAAGACAGCAAGCAGGTGGAAGCTGCGACCTGATTTAATTGAAAAATGACTCAAGCCTTCACAAAGAAAATGTATTAGCTGGTCCAGCAAATCATGACTTACAGGTGGGGTTTCATTTCAAACTGATCACAGACCCCATTAAACGCCTAGACTGTGAAACCAATTAGCATTATCACAATACCTGACTGTTGATTCACTCATGATCAAAGTGAAATCATCCAGTGTCCCCAAAGTCAATTTGCTCAACCCGGAGGAAGTCCAATTCTTGCCATTTGTCTGATAGGGATGCTTTGTCTGCAAAATGCAAGGCTTATTAGTTGCAACATTAAAGTCTTCTTACATCTGCATGTAAGACATGCTTTCAAATGTGCCAGGGGAGCACTTTGGCTGAAGATTACATTCACGTCATATAGTAATCTCTTAGACACAAACAAGGCGATGCAGAGTTTGTTCCTATATTCGAGTGAATTGTATTTTTTGTTTTTGAAATACATTGAGAACATGCTTCTAGGCAAATTCCTCCATTTGTATGTGCTTTTCTCAATAAGACTTAATAGCACTACTTTGTAAACTAGTTAATCTGCTTTTATTTCAGTCAGTACAACACAATCTGTCTGTGGACCAGCCCAGTGTTGTGTTTTGACAAGCTGGGCAAGTCACAACACAGAAGTGATCAACTAGGAAGGTAGAAAGTATGGAAGCTTGTTTCCACCATTAAAAAACAAAATAAAAAAGGTAATTGTGACTCTGAATTTTTTTCTTGCAATTGCGAGATTATATCTCACAATTCTAACATTTTTCTCAGAATTGTGAGATTTAAACTCGCAATTGCGAATTATAAAGTCAGAATTGCGTGTTATAAAGTCAGAATTGCGAGATATAAAGTCAGAATTGCGAGATTATAAAGTCAGAATTGCGAGATATAGTCAGGATTTGTGTTATAAAGTCAGAATTGCGAGATATAAAGTCAGAACTGTGTGTTATAAAGTCAGAATTGCGTGATATAAAGTCAGAACTGTGTGTTATAAAGTCAGAATTGCATGATATAAAGTCAGAATTGTGTGTTATAAAGTCAGAATTGCGAGATATAAAGTCAGAATTGCGAGATTATAAAGTCAGAATTGCGAGATATAAAGTCAGAATTGCGAGATATAGTCAGAATTGTGATATAAAGTCAGAATTGTGTGTTATAAAGTCAGAATTGTGTGTTATAAAGTCAGAATTGCGAGATATAAAGTCAGAATTGCGAGATTATTAAGTCAGAATTGCGAGATATAAAGTCAGAATTGTGTGTTATAAAGTCAGAATTGCGAGATTATAAAGTCAGAATTGCGAGATATAAAGTCAGAATTGTGTGTTATAAAGTCAGAATTGCGAGATATAGTCAGAATTGTGTTATAAAGTCAGAATTGTGTGTTATAAAGTCAGAATTGCGAGATATAAAGTCAGAATTGCAAGATTATAAAGTCAGAATTGCGAGATATAGTCAGAATTGTGTTATAAAGTCAGAATTGTGTGTTATAAAGTCAGAATTGTGTGTTTTAAAGTCAGAATTGCGAGATATAAAGTCAGAATTGCGAGATTATGAAGTCAGAATTGCGAGATATAGTCAGAATTGTGTTATAAAGTCAGAATTGTGTGTTATAAAGTCAGAATTGCATGATATAAAGTCAGAATTGTGTGTTATAAAGTCAGAATTGCGAGATATAAAGTCAGAATTGTGTTATAAAGTCAGAATTGCGAGATATAAAGTCAGAATTGCGTGTTATAAAGTCAGAATTGCAAGATATAAAATCAGAATTGTGTTATAATGTCAGAATTGCGTGTTATAAAGTCAGAATTGCAAGATATAAAATCAGAATTGTGAGATATAAAGTCAGAATTGCGTGTTATAAAGTCAGAATTCCAAGATATAGTCAGAATTGTGATATAGACAGAATTACTAGTTATAAAGTCAGAATTGTGTGTTATAAAGTCAGAATTGCATGATATAAAGTCAGAACTGTGTGTTATAAAGTCAGAATTGTGAGATATAAACTCGCAATTCTGAGAAAAACGTCAGTCTTTTTTCCCTCACAATAGGACATTATAACATTATAGTTTATATCTCACAATTCTGATTTTATAACTCGCACGATTCTGACAATGTCGACAGATGAGGTAATTAAAGTTACACTGTTATGATAGTTTGATTATAAAGTATTTTTGAGACTATAGACAATATAGATCTGGCTATGTATGTGAGACTTTAGTTTGTATTAATCCTTTTTCTTTGCATGACAAATTAACATTACAGTACAGAATTGCTCTTTCGGCATAATCCTGAACATTAGATAAACATTCATTTCATGTGTCATTGAATGGAAGAGAGGCTCTCGGGAGCATGCGTAACCGTCACATCCTTTTGATTTTCCTGGCAAAACATCCCAAGTCCTTCACATAAATAAGTCTACAGGCTTTCTCAGGCAAACTAGGAAGTCGGGGAAGGTCTCATTTTTTAAAGTTTCTTTTCAAGCTGTTCACACAATGGCAATAAAAAAGCGATTAAAACAAAAGTCTTACATATAGCCCCTTTAATACTTTTTATTTGTTATTATTAAAATGAAATATTGTAATTGTTATTGGCTTTAAGTTTTTATATGTGCTAATAATATGGCCCTCATTCACTAGTGTATGAAAAAAGCTTATTTTTTTTGCAAAGTCTCCAGTATAGGCAGAAGCGAGTCATGCCACAGCAAGATTTGTGGTTACAGGTGATGGACTCTTTCCAGTTACCAGATCCTCCTTTGATAAAAACACAAAAAGAACATACACACTCACTTCCACACGGAAACACTCACTGAAACAATATTAAAAAAAAAAATCATAACAACAACAACAAAAAAAATATTTGTCAATGTCAAAGGCTTCTCTTTTCATTGCATGACTTGTTTTTCTTACTGCATAATATGTGCAATGATAAAGAGTTAAAAGATAAAAGACCAGCCTTAGCAAAAAAGGATCAAGGCCAGAGGAACAAATACATTTGTGCGGCACAAGGGCAGTTTCTTTCTGCAGAGAAGGTCAAGGAGGGAAGTAGTTTGTTATGATTGGGCATTTCATCGGTGTTGTTAACCTATTAGATAAATCTAACTACAGTACAGTATGTGCTCTGTTCCAGTGTGGTGCCATGTTACATAATGAATATACTTTGACCTCTTAAGAAATAAGGGGAGGTGAACACTTTAGCTAAATTTGGCCAGCATGTTATGATCTGCACAGCTCTGTTCTGGTTCATGACAGAAAAGTATATTTACAGTGGCATATGTCTGTTGTGTATGGTCATTTGAGGCCGTTTTGCTTGTGTTGTGGAAAACTCTCATTCATATGAATGTAAGGATTGTCTCACTCTCAACCGGATTAGGTACTGTACAGAGAGGGTTGAAATAAAAGCGCATCATAGCCTGAAGTGCTGTACAAAGCCAAACGATCAATTACTCACAAACTGTACCTTACATGAACTTATCAAAAAATAAATGATCAAAACCGCAGGATTAAAACAAATTAAAAGCAATATTATATCATAAAGGTGCCTGTTTTAGCAAACAATCAAAGAATTATCATTTCCAAAACATTTTATTTCTACAATGTGACGTATTTCTGAGTGAAAAATGGGTGTTACATACCAGAATGGAGCCTGACCAAATGCTGGCCACAAACCTGCGGCCTATCAGTGGGGGAAAAAAAGTTTGTTTTAGAAAAAGAGGAAGTTATTACATATTGATCAGGAAAACAAACATTCATAACATGTATAAAGAATGTATAAAAGAACATAAAATAATAAAATGAAGTAAAAATAAAAAGTAATCAAAATGACCCTAATTATTATATTTCCTATTCGTTTAATTGATACACACATAAATGTGTCAAGACACTATACACAGCTAAAATATGCATGAGGTGACATATAACAGAGCTATCACCTTACACCCTTCTTCGCACGCCAGTGACAATGTAGGTTCAGTGACTGGATCTCATTTCACTGTGGAGGGGAAGGAAGTGAGCCGAACCTTAGAAGTGTTATTGTTATAATCTGCTCTAATATCATGTACAAATAATGTGACTGACACGGATGCAAAGCTGCTCATTAAAAGTAGCACTTTTATGGTTTTAATGTAGACAAAATGTGCTGATTAGGATTTGTATGGTATACACTTCCTCTTTTGCGATCTGTGAATCTCAGTATGCACAAACAGACTATTCTGTGTGTCTTAAGGTGCCTAGTTATATACACTATATTGCCAAAAGTATTGGGACACGCCTCCAAATCATTGAAATCAGATGTTCCAATCACTTCCATGGCCACAGGTGTAAAAAATCAAGCACCTAGGCATGCAGACTGCTTCTACAAACATTTGTGAAAAAAATGGGTCGCTCTCAGGAGTTCAGTGGATTCAAGCGTGTGATAGGTTGCCACCTGTGCAATAAGTCCATTCATGAAATTTTCTCACCACTAAATATTCCATGGTCAACTGTTAGTGGTATCATAACAAAGTGGAAGCAATTGGGAACAACAGCAACTCAGCCACGACGTGGTAGGCCACGTAAAATCACAGAGCGGGGTCAGCGCATGCTGAAGGCACACAGTGCGCAGAAGTTGCCAATTTTTTGCAGAGTCAATAGCTACATACCTCCAAACTTCGTGTGACCTTCAGATTAGCTCAAGAACAGTGCGTAGAGAACTTAATGGAATGGGTTTCCATAGTCGAGCAGCTGCATCCAAGCCTTACATCACCAAGTGCAATGCAAAGCGTCGGATGCAGTGGTGTAAAGCACGCCGCCACTGGACTCTAGAGCAGTGGAGACGTGTTCTCTGGAGTGACAAATCATGCTTCTCTGTCTGGCAATCCGATGGACGAGTCTGGGTTTGGCGGATGCCAGAAGAACAGTACTTGCCTGACTGCATTGTGTCA
The DNA here is from genome assembly GCA_003731715.1 of Anabarilius grahami. Lineage (NCBI taxonomy): Eukaryota > Metazoa > Chordata > Actinopteri > Cypriniformes > Xenocyprididae > Anabarilius > Anabarilius grahami. The sequence goes on along the minus strand of RJVU01048406.1, from coordinate 1,606,361 downwards.
AGTGTAAAGTTTGGTGGAGGGGGGATTATGGTGTGGGGTTGTTTTTCAGGGGTTGGGCTTGGCCCCTTAGTTCCAGTGAAAGGAACTCTTAATGCTTCAGCATACCAAGACATTTTGGACAATTTCATGCTCCCAACTTTGTGGGAACAGTTTGGGGATGATCCCTTCCTGTTCCAACATGACTGCGCACCAGTGCACAAAGCAAGATCCATAAAGACATGGATGAGCGAGTTTGGTTTGGAGGAACTTGACTGGCCTGCACAGAGTCCTGACCTCAACCCGATAGAACACCTTTGGGATGAATTAGAGCGGAGAGTGCGAGCCAGACCTTCTCGCCAACATTACTGCCTGACCTGACAAATGCGCTTCTAGAAGAATGGTCAAAAATTCCCATAAACACACTCCTAAACCTTGTGGAAAGCCTTCCCAGAAGAGTTGAGGCTGTTATAGCTGCAAAGG
>RJVU01048406.1:1585724-1600860 GCA_003731715.1 Anabarilius grahami | reverse complement strand
TTTGTGATGGACCGAGTTATATATATATCTTCATTAAATTCATTTAGATTCATTAACCAACACAGTCTTGTGCAAACTTGTTATAATTCTTCAAAATGGCAAAATCAGAACAATTAGTCAGGCAAAATGTTATGAGCTGTAATGCGAGAGTGCCTAATTATTTTGATAAAGTGAAAGGAACTTATTAAAATATGAAGGGAAAATATGAGGTTAATTATGAAATTACTGTTTTTTTCCCCTGCGTAATTCATTGGAGTCCCAAAGAACCAAACATTAAAACAGTCTAACTCAACAAAACATATAAGTTAACTTCGGTGTATGCGTCTTTCTAGTTGAGGAAGAGTGGGGTTTTGTGGCTCGGTGTGTGTGTGTGTGTGTGTGTGCGCGTGTTTTTGTGACATATCAGACAAATTTATATAATGACATGGGTATGACATAGGTATTACAAGGAGAGGGTGACTTAAGAGGACATTACCCCATGTTCCCATTTTTCAAAAGGCTTATAAATCATACAGAATGTGTTTTTGTGAGAAAGTAAAAATGTGTAGTTTCCTGTGATGGGCAGGTTTAGGCGTAGGGTGATAGAAAATACGGTTTGTACAGTATAAAAACCATTACACCTATGGAATGTCCCCCACAATTCACAAAAACAAACGTGTGTGTGTGTGTGTGTGTGTGTGTGCGCGTTTTTGTGACATATCAGGACACAAATGTGTATAATGTGCTTATAAATCATACAGAATGAGTTTTTGTGAGAAAGTAAAAGTGTGCAGTTTCCTGTGATGGTTAGGTTTAGGTGTAGGGGTAGTGTAGGGGGATAGAAAATACAGTTTGTACAGTATAAAAACCATTACGCCCATGGAATGTCCCCACAATTCACAAAAACGAACGTGTATGTGTGTGTGTGTGATAATGTTATAGTGTTAATTCAAAACAATGCTCAAAGAATATCACAGAGAAATTTGTAGTGCAACAGAAAAGCAAGCAAAGCTTTTCCATCATGTCATCCTCATTCATTTCTACCATCTTGAAGAATACTGAAAGAATACAGCCTTTTTCTTTTTTTGACACAAGCCTCAATCCGCCAGAGCATATGGTCTTCTAAAGAGGCCTCTGCCAGTACCAGAGTTCAGATCTGGGCAAAGTGAGGATAGTGCACACACACTCTGGATACACGCCCTTTGCCTCTCAAAAGGCAGCAGACAGCCAGTGTTCAAAACAGCAGCTCTACCATTCCTCTCTCTCTTTCCTTTTCTCAAACAAAAACAACCACAACACCGCAGCACAAAAATAACAGACTTACTCGAAAGAAGATATATTTTTAAAAGAGAGAGAATAAAAATAGTTTCCACAAACTGCCAACATCTTAAAAACTGTCTAACAGTAATTGAAGTATCTACAGTACAGATTAAAAACAGACAGGAATCAGGGAGACAGATAGATAGATAGATAGATAGATAGATAGATAGATAGATAGATAGATAGATAGATAGATAGATAGATAGATAGATAGATAGATAGATAGATAGAAAATTATTCAGATCAGATATTTCAGTGGACTGAGATCTTGTGAATGAATGGAGCTTCATTGCTGTGTATGTTTTATTGGCAGGGAGCCTGATATACCAGCCTGGGCACCTCTCCTGTATCAGCTGCAACTCCTACACTTCAGAGAAAAGCAAGACCCCCTTTCACTGCCCATCCCCGACAGGATCCGAATCGGCAACCAGAAACGTGAACGAGGCAACTTCTACTTCCAGAGGGAAGAGTACAGCATGGCAATACAGGCTTACTGCATGGCTTTAGATGTGCTTACGACACGCACACATGGTAATCCAAACCACATGCCCTTCAAACACTTGTTTGTCATATAATACATTAAGCAGAACAAGCCAGTACATGCAGAAACATTCATGCATACACATAAATGCATAAGAGCCCAAATCTCAACAACAGGAAATTTTCTTTATAAAACTGAATATTTATAAACATTATATATAGTACTATGTTATAGAATATTTCTTTCTATAAATATTATTGTATTATATAGTATTTTCTGTATAATTTTTATAATATAAAATGAACTGCATAATACAATAAAAACTAAGGTAATTACTAATTACAAATACTACTGATTAACTCCAACTATACCATAAGTAAACCCAATACTCATACACACTATATCATTTTTCTATTCACTTCATGGTATCTAATAAATCCTTCAATGGTGATGGAGAAAACCCCTGTAATAGCTCTCAATCCAGCCCAGTTCTAGCAGCTCAGCTAATCTATTTGATCAATAATCATGTCATTGGAATGCTCAGTCATGTCTGCAAGCTGTGACCACCCTGAGTAACGCTCTTATTAAACCCTACGCTAATCAAACGTAATAAATCTACATGTTATTTCCACCTCCTTAATCATGGTAATTGCTGGAAAGCCTGGCCCATCTTGAGAGGAACGTTTGACAGTAATGAGACAGTAAAGTGCAAAGCACCGCTTTGGATTAGACACTGATAATGACCACATATGCAGAAGTGATCTCCACATCGCCACAGTCTCCACTGACCACTCAAGCATCACATATTGGACTCTCCTTCATTTTCTCCATAATATTTTTCTACATTCATATACAGCTAAGCAGAAATTTTATAAATTATTTCGGGAAAAGATGTTTTGTAAGAAGACGAACACTAAGTTGCTCTGATATCCAATAAAATGTTACTGTAGGTTACATGTTTTCCACAATCAGCGATCCCATTTAATCAATCAATAATATATTTACCCAGTATGGCCATTCACAAAGAATGCGTTTTTGCATTCCACTGCTTTGCTTTTCCATTATGTTTCTATGTAAATATGTGGTAGATGTACTTTCATTTACCTTGCGCTAGTGTCTTGCGCATGACAAGGCATTCCATAAACGTGCGCTGAAGATAAATAAAGTTCAGATTTCCCCAAAAATACCTTCACGATTGTGAGTTGCTTTTATAGAAGAGTTCAATAAACCTTAGTTATATTAAGTTACTTTTTAGACACATTTTGGTATTAAATTGCTAGTTAATACCAGTGTCTGTTGCAAATGTATCTAGACAAAGCGACTGTCCAATTGACTGTTGCCTCTGATCAACAAACACTAGGCTAGGTGGTGTTTCGTCCCTAGATTAATCACTGTTATTAAACAAATCAGTTAAGTGATTGATTCAATGAGTCACTCATAAAGAAGCTCACTTTTATTCCTGAATGCATCAACATTTTTGATCAAATCGTTTGAATGAAAGAATGAATGAATGATAAAGACAGTCACTTGTCGCCACCTACTGGCGCAATGATGTAACCTGCAGAAAGAGTCAATGTAAAATCCCCACTACTAAAGGCCAAAGTATACTTCACTTTTTACGAGTACATGAGGGTCAGAGTACAGTGCGCGTGACGCGAATTTCGTCATCACTTTGTATGTGCAGGTCACAAAGTATACCCAGGGCTTAATGCACAGGCTGACGGTCTCTCTGGAACAAACAGTCAAAAGTAATGATGTGAAAAATAAAGCTTTTCAGAACTTTGAATCAATTGAACCAATTGCTTTGCAAAATGATTCACTAGTTGACTCACCTACTGGTTAAAACGGTGTAAATGCAGCGCAAACTCAGCCCAAACGTGCATAAAAACAATGTTTACCAATAAATTGCAAATGTTTTATTGAAAACGTAATCTACTAAATGGATTTAACAAATCATCTAAGCATGTAGTATGTATAATATGTGTTATTTTATGAAATTGTATGGCTTGTTTTGTTTGTTTTATGGAAGGCTTGTTTAGTCAGGCCAATAAAAGACTTTTAACTACAACTTAATTATACAATTACAATACAATGTCAATAAAAATGACTAAAATGCATTAAACTTATCCGAAATCAGGTAAACATATAAACACTATTTTAATGGGTTCACAGAGAACGTAACAAAGCCTTGTTTACTGAAATCACCTGAGTTTGGCAGTTTTATATGCACTCCGAAGCATTAGTTCGAAACAAATTCGATTTCAAAGCTTTAGAAAGCATTGTTTCACAGTGCAGTTGGACTTTAATATCATTTCCTTGAAATGAAAGGTTGGGTGATATGTATTACTACAGTGGGTCTGTACAATTGTGTCCTCCTACAGACGGTCAAAGCTGTGCGACAGAGGAGGAAGAAGAAGAGGTGAACGACTACCGGGTAAAATGTCTGAATAACCTGGCAGCAGCACAGCTGAAGCTTGGACAGTTCGATGAGGCGCTGCACACCAGTCAAGATGTGCTGTTTCTCGATCCCCAGAATGTCAAAGCGTTATTCAGAAAAGGAAAGGTATGGGTGAATATTATTCAACAATACTGAATATTATTCAACTGTAATCTGGAAATGTAAAATGTGTCTTCAGCTTTTATCAGACAAGGGTGATTATGAGGAGGCCATGGAGACCCTGAAGAAGGCTTTGAAACTGGAGCCGTCCACTAAGGTGAGAGACGTAACCATATCTCCTGAACACATCTACATTTCACGTGAGCTGGCAACAGAAAATCCCATTAGTAGCTGTTTACAGTTCAACCAAGGCCTTTGTGAAGTACCTGGCCTAACTGGAGCAGTGATATTTAATTTTATTTCAAATTTAATGTCAACTCATACTCACTGTGGGTCAGGGAGGATGTGTTTGTATTTAATGAAAGGTGCATGCAATATTTAGGTTTATGATTCCATCGAGCTTTCGGTGTTCGTGAGAGCAAATACTTTCCAAAATGACTTTAAAGGTAGGGTAGGCAATTTCGGAGAGGCTAGCAATAGCGAGCTAGCTTTGAAAGCATTAGATCCCACCCTTCCTTCAGAGCACTTTCCAAAGCCACGCCTCCTCCAAAACACATGGACGCGCACAGCCGGAGCAGAGTCTGCAAAGCGTCATTAGAGACTGTGTTAAATTACCTCATGTCTCAAAGCATAACAATAACAATGAACATTTTCCGACAGGTCTGTTTAAATTTACAACAAAAACACGTGAGAAATTCCACTGAATCAGTCAGTAAGAGTGCATGCAAACAATATTTGCTTCTACAGGTAGACTCTTATAGTATCAGAGAATGACTTTTGTGCTGCGTTGCAATCCACCGAACCAAAACTTGTTCTGTCATGCCTTTGAGAATACTTAGTCTGTCAAATCCTCAGAGCAGCCACCAAGATTACGGCTGTCTGGAGCCACTAAATGGACACAAAGTTAAACACACAAATCCTCTCACTAGCCTTCCTGTAATAAAGTAAATCAACACTGGATACACTGTGGATGTTTATGGCATGCGAGGAGGAATAAACAGAACAATTCATTCATTCATTCATAACACTAAAGAATATTATGGCCCATTCTGCATGTCATATCTGATCTGATTCTTTCATGAAAGGCCATAATGCAATATATGTGTTTTTATGCTTTAATAATTTTAATATTATTATATTATCCCAACTTTATATTTTGTATATAATATAATTTTTTGAGAATTTCCGTATTTAATCTGCCCAAGTGGAAGCATGTATATGTTAAATAAAATTGGTCCCAACACTGAACCCTGAGGAACTCCCTGCATCAGATTTGTGACTACCAAGCTAACAAACTGGGCACGATTGGTTAAATAAGACCGAAATCAAATGAATACTGTTCCAGAAAGTCTAACCTAAGACCAAGATACTGCATGCACCAGAATGAGCTGCATAATATAATATAGTATAATATAATTAATATAATATTGAAGCAAAGAAAATCCACAGACTGTATCTGGGCCTGAGTGATTTTGTGAGTGATCTCAGGTCCCCTCACACTGTGCTTTGACCCACAGTGCTCATGGTGAAGAGTGAGCTTTGTCTAGACAAAACTAAAATATTATCTGCTGTTGCTATAATGACACCCTGTCTGGATGGCAGGACAAAAAGCAAACATTTCCTCAGGAGGGAACTCATTGCAAAATTCAAATTAGGGTCATAGAGTCAGAGATGGCATGGGATAGAAAACGTGGTAATACATGTGGTGCTATATATTTCAGCCTGTTAGCAGTCTCTTAAATGTATGGTCTGTGCTAATGAATTTTAATTGTATGCAAATCTAAAATTAGGTGTATTCTAAGGAAAATGTTCAGACCCATTCCAAATGGATATGAAATCCGAATGGTGTTAAAGTAGCAAGACACAAAAAGTTCAATAAAGTGATATCAGTCACAGACCAGATCCTCTCAACTGATAAAATCAAGGTCAAACATTATATTGATCTACATTAAGAATACAATAACCAGGTTTAAGTGTTTAAAACTTAACATGAGCAGCTAACTCTCGCCATTTACAAACTAAGTTATTGCTTTCCTGAGCAAACCCTTCCTTAAATGCGATTTACATTTGAGATGAAGTGGTGTTGCTTTTATAAGCATGACAGTCATTGTTGTTTCACATGTGGAAATTCAATCATGACTGTCCTGAAAACGCAGCTTAAAGTCAGTGAAATGGCACCATCTGTTGGTCAAAGTTAGCAACTGCATGAGCCCATGTTTTCCTCACAGAACTGTACAAAGTTCACACAGGATTAAAGTTGTTGTGTTTTGCCTTGTATTAGGTTTTGAATGCTGTTTATAATGTATTTTATAGGCTATTCATGCTGAACTGTCTAAGCTGGTAAAAAGACAGGCGGGAGAAAATGAGACCCAGGATTGGCAAGCTAAACCAGCTCAAGTGTTTGGCGAAAACATAGCGCCCTTTCTGACACCCCCGCCCAAAAAGAAGCCGTTTGTAAGTGACTGACTACCACCTAGTGAAGAGAAGAAAAGTGGTGGGAAAAAATCCTTTCAAAATGTGCCAGAGCTGGCGTCCAAGTGCCTGCATCGTTTGATCTCGTTTCTTACTCTATTTCAGGGAATTTCTTGGAAGTTTCTGCTTGGAGCTCTGGTGGTGGCCTTGGGCAGTTTAGTCACATCTGTGGTCCTGACCGCACGGAACTAGCTCCCTCGACCTACTTGCAAATTAACTACAAGTCTCACAAACAAACATTCCACAAAGCTGCCAAGGGACGGAGGAAAAATGCACTGAACTGTTTAAAGAGCTGCTGCATGGGCGGCTATACTGGTGGAGAGCAGAATTTACGCACAGAATAAAAGGGCAAAGCAAATTCATTTCAAATATTTGCAATAAAAAACACAAGTATTAATGTTTTTTGCGTTTTGTTTTGCTTGTATCACAGGTGTAGTGATGGAATTAGCTATTAGGAATTTGGGGGAACAGCTGTTATAAATCATAATGGTAGAAAACATTTGATTCAGTTATGAAGAATAAAATGTGTTGAAATGTCTTCCAAGATAACAATAAATCAATATTACAACCGAAATACAACAATTCAGTCAAACTAATATGAATTAATGTGCAGAAAATGTCTTTTATCTGTTTGTTGACATGGATACGACAAAAATATATAAAATAGTAAAACTAAAAAAAAAAACTATTTTCATAATGTGGATACTGAAGCATTCATTTTTATTTCAGGAATTGGTTGAATCATTTAAGTGGAAATTAATATTGCCCTTCAGCATTATCCAAGTTGTTTTATGATATAAATTCATATATTTATAAAATTTAGATTGATAGTATCACTATGGTCTGAGTATATTGAAATCCTAAAAAACACAATCTAATTTTTGTTTTTTGAATTTCTGGAATAACAAAATGAATTGAGGTTGGGTAAAGCATCATTTTCAATAAAAATTTTGGAAAACAAGCAGCTTAGTATATGAGATGCATAATAAATATATTACCTTATATATACTGAATATTGTGTTGGACTATGGGGGGTCTTCAAATAAAAATGTTTGAGAACCAGTGGATTAGAGTATACAAAGACAAATCATTTTTCTTTAAAATAACATGCACCGATGAGTCATTCATAATAAGACCGGGAAAATGCATTAAGAAAGCAAATAAGGTCTATTTTGATTTTACAGCATGCTCTCACAGAAGTGGAACTACATCCGGCCTTGAATACTAACCCACACAATTACTCTGGTTCCACTCCAGGGTTCGGTTTCCTGGGCATGAGCATTACGCTGCCCTCCTCCACACTCTGGCACTCCTGTAAACAGTCTGAGCGGGGGTGACTCATCTGTACAGAGGATCTAATACGGCAGCTGATTAATCTATTGTTGGCCAAACCAGTCGGTGTGACGTGTTGGAGGAAGATCACAGATTCTGTCCCTGACTGTTATAATGCAGACATTGTATCTGATAACAGCACAGGTAGTGTTTCTCTGAATGGCTGAAGTATTAGTTTTACTTTGCTATGGTCATTTGAGTGCAACTATGACTTTTGTTTTTTTACAGAAATATATGCGTTGAATTTTTTTAAAGGTGACCTGTTAGGCCAAGTCTAAAGCAGTGGTTCTTAACCAGCAAACTTCCAACAGGGCCTCAAGATGACTCAAATATAAGCTAAAACAACTGAAAATTAGAATAGATCTTCATTTAATTCACCCCCATAGAATTCTAACAAATGAATTTTGTTTTGGACAGTGATTTTCACTCAGGCAGAAAAGGAGCAAGAGGGTCAGGGTTTGTTTGATCATCATGGACCCCTGCTGCATTAACAGCAATTCAAAATATGTGTTTCTGCAAGCTATAAATAACCTAAATTGCAAATATTAGGCCTGTTAGCTTTTAGCTTTTAAGTTAATGGCATCCCAAGTATTGATGCTCTCATCCTAGCATGCAACAGGAAAGAAAACGGCAGACTTTTAAGATAAGAAGTTTCTGCAGTAGTGGTTTATTTTTGTAGGCCAACCCAGAAGTTAGAATCACCCTTTCACATTGCCAGACCTTCAGACTGATGGGAGGTTTGGACTCCAAAGCAGCTTTGATTGGCCGACCAAGAGGCCATCTGACTGAAGCAACCAATTACAGTTTGTTTTGTTCAGCGTCATGTTTAGGGACATGAAAATGTAAAGTCGATGTCCCTACAATAACAGACTGGTCTGTAAAACTCTTGGACTTTTTTTTAAAGAGTCTGTGGTGTGAACTTTCACATACTTTAAAAAGCCGGTGTTTAGTTGATACTGATAAGTGCTAATTGTAAATGTATTTCCAAAATGTAAGTTATTATTGCATTATGAACAACATTATCTTTTTTTTTTTTTTAGAACGGAAAATATCAAAAAATTCTATTTGATAGGTGGGGGGGGGCTGTTGCATTGTTCAGGGACAGGTGTGAATGGTCTTGAATATGAACCTGTAAGTGCTCTGGAGGGAGATGCATGTGTTCCTTTAGTATGATAAGTAGAGAGCATAATAGGCCAGCCAGACAGTATTGTTTGAATGTAGTAGTGGAATTTTGATTAGCATTTGCATTGAAATTATAATACTTTGATGGTTAATGCTTAGATCTCTACCCTCGACACATGGTCTACCAGCTGTCTGTTCTTTCAGTTTATCTACTACAATATAAGACCCGTATGTATTATTCACTTATTTTTTTACTTTTTCCATTTCAGAATGCCAAGAGGTCATCGGACCACCATCCACTGGATGTACGCAAAGACATGATTGCACATTACCCAGTAAAGACGAAGAGAGGACGCTGCAGACGCTGCAATAATGGATACACAAATACACTGTGTAGCAAGTGCAATGTTCGCCTGTGCTTCTCAGATGAAAAGAACCGTCTTAGGGACTATCACTGCAAAACAGTTGTGGCCTAATGGATAGAGAGTCGGACTTGTAACCCAAAGGTCATGGGTTCGAGTCTCAGGTCCGGCAGGGATTGTCGGTGAGGGGAGTGAATGTCCAGCGCTCTCCCCACCCTCAATACCACGACTGAGGTGAGACCCTTGAGCAAGGCACCGTACCCCCAACTGCTCCCCGGGCGCCGCAGCAATGGCTGCCCACTGCTCCGGGTGTGTGTTCACGGTGTGTGTGTTCACTGCTGTGTGTGTGCACTTGGATGGGTTAAATGCAGAGCACAAATTCCGAGTATGGGTCACCATACTTGGCCACATGCCACATGTCACTTCACTTCACTTCACTTCACTTTCAAAACACAGACTTCATTCAAACCACACTGAAAGTGATAGAAGAAAAGGTTTTATACAAATTCTCTCAATATTTTTATTAATGCTTATTCATAAAAAATGAGATTGTTGTGTGATTATTACTCATGATATATACTGTTATGGGGCTAATTAAGCAATCAACCCTGCAAATGAATGCTTAAATGCTCTGTATATCTGTTCAGACAAAGTGAGTACAAATACAGAAATTCTGCTCCTAACTAGGCCCAACGTTGCAATATTACAACATTTCCCTAAAAACTTACTAAAATGTGAAAAATCTTTAATTTCTACAACACAAAACAATATCTGAGAGGTCAAAAATTTTTGCTTATTTTTTTCTATATTTGGGTTTTACAGGGTTAAACCGTTTCTTCAGCAATTTAAATCTGTTCAGTGTTGTGCCATCATCGATTCTTACTGGACGACATGCCGACCGTTCCAAGATGGCGGGCGTGCCGACGTGTCTGGAGCGGTCGAATGTAGCATCTATGTATGCATAGCTAACCGTTCCTGACGGCACAAGTCACATCCAATCAAATTATTGCCTCCTGTACAGAAAGATCTCGCGACGCTGCCGATACTTTCAGAGTGAGTTTGACGCCAGACAGTCAAGATATCGGTTTGTTGGTTGGGAAATAAGATAGCGGCCCTTGGGGTGAGCTAATCTGAAAATCGGATAAAACTGATACAAAAAAAAAAATGACCAGTAAGTATATACACGGATCTGACTTGGGTTCAGTTTTGCGATATTTGGTCGTTGTCGGACGTAAATAAGACCTCTTAGATTGGGCCATACCGTTTTTTTCGGGGTTAAACACATTATATGTATACCATTATATTTGTGCTAAATTCCTTTTTTTAAAGTTTGTTGNTGCCGACGTGTCTGGAGCGGTCGAATGTAGCATCTATGTATGCATAGCTAACCGTTCCTGACGGCACAAGTCACATCCAATCAAATTATTGCCTCCTGTACAGAAAGATCTCGCGACGCTGCCGATACTTTCAGAGTGAGTTTGACGCCAGACAGTCAAGATATCGGTTTGTTGGTTGGGAAATAAGATAGCGGCCCTTGGGGTGAGCTAATCTGAAAATCGGATAAAACTGATACAAAAAAAAAAAAAATGACCAGTAAGTATATACACGGATCTGACTTGGGTTCAGTTTTGCGATATTTGGTCTTTGTCGGACGTAAATAAGACCTCTTAGATTGGGCCATAGCGTATGAGGCTTGAGAGATTGCGATTTTGTGTGTTTTCTTCGGGGTTAAACACATTATATGTATACCATTATATTTGTGCTAAATTCTTTTAAAGTTTGTTGTGTTGGTATCTCGCACACACCCTCTTCATAGGAAAATAGAATCTCATTTGTGATTGAACCTAAAGAAAAATTGAATAAAAGTTCTGTATCATGATACATCCGGCTTTTATGCCCCATATTAGTATGACAGTGAAAATATGGAGCTCACACTCGNGGAAGGGAGAAAAAAAAAAAAAAAAACACCCGAGTTTTATTCAGATGCCCAAACTAAGGAAAATACCTTAAATTTTATGCAAGTCACTCTAAATCTACCAATAATGCGTCTTAACATTGTTTTGTGTTTTAAATTTAAATACAATGGATCATGCATTATAAAACTGAAAAATAAGTAAATCTAAGTTGCTTCAATTCATTAAATGTTCATCTTGAAATATTAACAATCAAGACATGCAGAAGATTGGGTGCAACAAGTTATTCAACAAAGTTGACCATGTTGATAATTTAGACATCAAATTATACATTAGGCTTTATTGGGTTAAAGTGAGATTAAATCATCTTCAGATCAGATATTTAATTTCCACACTGTCTCTTATTTAGGGGGAAAACCAGCGTTAACTTGCTCGCCAGAAAAATGCCAAGAAGCAAAGTGATATGCACAAGGGAAAGAGAAATGACGATGGTTTATCTGCTGCTGCCCGAAAGCAGAGGTAACCGGCGATAGAAGACCTTGAGCTAATGTGTGGAAGAAGTTCACCTACATAATGTTTTGCTTAGTTTCTGTGAGTAGGAGAAATGGAAATGTGCTGCACTATAAAAATGTAGTGGGACACTATTAACTGCCGTTATTTTTCCATGTGTTTTTAGAGATGCAGAAATAATGCAACAGAAGCAAAAGAAAGCCAACGGAAAAACGGATTCTAAAGCCAAATAGTTAGAAGACATCGACAAATCATCTGGACGATCTTAAGCCATCTTGGTCTGGATTTAGCAAGCATCATTGTTTGTACTTTCCTTTAATGCCTTTTTTGTACTGTACCAATTTAGGTTGACTGGGTATTTACTTAACTGTGCACAGGTCTCCCTTTTCTTGAGCAGTATTTACCATGTAAAAACCAAGAATAACAGACCCATCTAAAAAAAAAAAAAAAGTTTTTTCCATTTCCTGCTTCTTTGTTTTAAAGATGTCAAAAATACTAGAGAACAGAAGAATGGATTCCAGACCTTTGATTTAAACTAAATCTAAAACTTTTATTTAACAATGTTTGAAAAATTTACATGAACATTCCTCGACAACATATAAAAACATTTAAATAAAACACTGAACCCTGAAGTGAATTGATCATTTGTAGGCAAATGTACAAGTATACATTTGATCAGTGCTTAAGAACACCTAGGACACATACAAAACCTCCAAAAGATGTCTAAATTGCTTAAAAGAAAGGTTTTATTAACATTTTTCCATTAAAGGTCATTATATAAAGGTGCAATAATTATTTAAAAAGTTACCTTTACAACAAAGCACTGACATTAAAATAAATTTAAGACATTTAAACAAGATTTCACTGCCAGACTTAGACTCCACAGCAGTTGTTCAGGGTCTTCCTCCGTTTGTGAAGACTCAGCTTCACCTGTGACTCTGACCTCCGCCCCAGTTTTGCATGTTTCTTTACTTCTCTGTGATGTTTCAGAAGACATTTGAAACCTCAAAACACTTAATAGCTTTACTTTGTTTTTGAGAATGAGCAAGAACTGATCTTACCTTGCTAAATGTAAAACGGCCTCGACGACGTTCGTCCCCTCTTTAGCACTTGCTTCACAGAACATGGCATTATAAGCCTGTCATAGAGAGCAGCCATTAGAATTGACAAAAGGATGGTCATTATGTTCTTTCCACACAAATCTGGGACTCTAGGCTCACCATAGCGAGCTTTTCCCCATGGAAAGAGCTCACACAGCTTCCCTTTGGCCTCTCTGCTCTCAAATCCACCTTGTTCCCTATTACACACATTGGGATGTCCTCATCTGTTGACTCCTGTGAGGAGTAAACTCAGGATTCAGACTACAAATAATACAAGGGAAATGTAAAAGTCAGTAACATTTGTCACCGTACCCGAATCTGTTCCACCCATTCACGAACATTCAGGAAGCTGCTCTCAGACGTGACATCGTACAGCAGTAGTACTCCATGTGCTTTGCGGAAATATGACCTGGCAATGCTGCGGAACCTGTAGAAAACAAATAACTTTGAAAATGAATGTGCTTACTGGTGAAGTATTGTTTACAGCTCAAAAGTTTGGGGTCAGTTAGATTCAAAGTTGCATTTAAATGTTTCCACAAAAACATTAAATCAGCAAAACTGACTGGAGTAATGATAAAAATTCAGCTTCGCCTACAAAAGGAATAAATTACATTTTAAAATATATTCAAATAAAAAGCATTTTAAATAGTAATATTTCACAATATTAGTTCTGTATTTTTGATCAAATGAAACCTGCCTTGGTGAGCACAAGTCTTTTCAAAGACATTAAAAACTTAAATGACCCCAAACTTTTAAACAGTTTCTCTTTAGCACTTTCAACCACAAATCAAAGGTTTGAAACCTGCACATCCCACAGGAATTACCTTTTACAACTAGATACCTTCATGTAAAATAAAGTCCTCAAAATACATTTATAATGTTACAGATCAAGAATCCAACATTCAAGAATCACATTTAAACCCTAGGCCTGCATGCCTGCTAATATTCCATTATTTACTGCAAACATGTTTCCTGTTCATGTATACACAGAGTGATGTTACATGTTTCCACAGAAAATAAATTATGACACATGTGGTACATTGATTAGGTTGAAAACAAGTGTGCTGCCCAAGTCCTAAAAAAAGTGAAGCCAAAGCATTGATCACCCCCAGTGGCTGGCTGCAGTATAGGTCTTACACTCGCCCTCTCCATGTAATCAAACGGGACGCGAGCCATTTGTTAAACAGGACTCAAGGGACAGTCGTACCTTAACCCATGTAAAACTCGCTCAGAATGCAATTAAATTATGGTGACAGCTCAAAACACTAACCAAGCTGACTAAATGTTTAAGCATAAACTACTGTTCAAAATTTGGGTGAAGTAAGATTGTGTTTTTGAAGGTCACTTATGCTCACCAAGGCTGCATGCATTCGATCAAAAACAGTAAAACCGTATTTTGTGAAATACATTTTAAAATGTAATTTATAACTGATATCAAAGCTGAATTTTCAGCATCATTACTCCAGTCTTCAGTGTCACATGATCCTTCAGAAATCCTTCTAATATGCTGATTTTATGCTTAAACGATTTGTTATCAATGTAGAAAACAGTTGTGCTGCTTAATATTTTTGTGGAAACCATGATACATTCTTTGCTCAATTCTTTAAATATATAAAAAAAAATAAAAACATTAAAAAATATTTTGTAACAATAAATATGTCACTTTTGATCCATTGTGTCCTCGCTGAATAAACTCAAACATAACAAAAGGGCATAATTTTCAAAGTCTAAAAATGCAAAGCATGATAACTCTAACAAAGACAAGATGGGGGACGTGTCAGACTGCAACTCGTATATACAATTTTACTTAACATTCATAATTAAGAATTTTAACCCTCTGGGGTCTGAGGATTTTTGGGGCCTTGAAGTTGACATGCCCTGACATGTGTGCTTTTTTCAGTTGTTCATAAACATATTAATGACAAAGGTGTCATTACACTGTATTCAGCACAAACTAGGCTACAATAATATGTGAGGAACATGTACAT
>RJVU01048406.1:1543399-1579002 GCA_003731715.1 Anabarilius grahami | reverse complement strand
GTGTCATTCATCTGATGCAGCAAAAAAAGCTAAAATTTGGGTCATTTTTGACCAAAGAGGACCAGAGGGTTAAATCACAAAGGAGGCTGTGTGAGAACCAATGGCAGCATTCATGTCTTTACGTACACAAACCCTGTTTAAATGCATTGAAGCATCCGTGTTCTCACCTCTCGTGTTGGAGTTTCTGGTCAGCGAAGGCATTCTTCAATCTGTCCAACTCAAGCTGGAGAATTGAGACGTTCATCTGGGCTTTCATAAGAGAACTCCTCAGCTCCTCATTCTCCTGCAGAGAAACAAATAAAATCCATAGGTCACAAGTGTCTCAAATGGGTATTTAGGGTGCCAACCCTTATTTTGCAAATACAGAATAAGGGGTAATCTGCTCCACAAAATTCAGACAGATTGGGCCAAGGTGTGTCAGTGGATAAGCTGTGGTGCCTCAAACAGTTCATAATCTGTCATTTGATCACATTTAAAAAAGGGCCCTTGTTTTGTTCAATTTTTTTATTTGAAGTGTAAATCATTACCATATTCTTCTTAGACTACTTAGAGAAGTCATTTCTATGGCCTTATGTGATAGTTTCACTTTTGTCTCAAGTCTCCAAAAGAGATATTTTGAAGAATGTTGAGAACACAAACAAAATTGGACCCCACTGACTTTCATCGTATGAAGAGAGAAGAAAAAACATGTATCTTTAATCCACAGAAGAAAGCCTTAGTTTCAGAATACAGTGAGAATTTTATTTTTTGGCTATCAATTTAAGTAAAAATTGGCAGTTTACCTCACTCTCCCCTAGGATTCAAACATTTTTGAAGGGCACTGCATGTGGTAGTAATGGTGGAGAGGAATCTGATTCATACCTGCATCAGATCTCTAATCTGTGCTCTCAGTTTGATGGCATCTTCTCTGGGGCTGTTTAATTTCGACTCCTCTTGATATTGCTAAAATAAGAACGTAAGAATCACAATGCAAGTTACACACAAAATAGACAAATCCACATGCATTCAAACGAGACTCCCACATTATTATCTCACCTTTGTGAGCCTCTCTATTGTTGTTTGCAGGTCTGCCAGCTCATTCTCATGCTTGATTTGGAGCATAGCAATGGATTCATCCAATTTCTTCTGCTCCTGTATGCATGAAACCCAAGAAGAGTGTTTTCCTTATATGCACAGGCCTAATAAAGAGGCATTTACAAGCTCTCATAGAGAAGCCTTTGTGCACACAGTCAGGCTGGCCTTCCTGTTAAAAACAGCTCACTGAGCTACAAGAATAAAGGTGAACCACTGAGCAAGAAGCTGAACCTGAAATCCTTTTCCACATAGCAAGACAGAATAACACAAACGTACACATTTACATGCATGAATCATGGTTATTATCAGGGCTTGACATTAACACCCACCAAATGCGGGTGGATTTCAGCATCAGCGTGTAACGCAGTCACTCTTACTAGCCACTTTGGTGGGTTAAATTTTTATTTATATGTAGCCTAAATATACATTTTTCAATTGTAGTCTTTTAAAAAGGCATCTGAAATAATAAAGCAATGTTGTCAAAAATATAAATTTGATACATATTGATACTGAAATAGGCCTATCTGAAACACAAAGCCGCCTCCTCAGGCGTTTCATTTGCTCCAGATGAATATTGTAGGTGAACTTCGGCATGGGATTGTGTGTATTGGGCATAATTTTACTCATACCCGCAGACTTTGCGTGAGCATAGCTGCCTCTCCGTACTAAAATGAGTTGTTTTTCGCTGCTTAAAGTGTCAAATACACACAAAATTGTCAAAATTCCGGTCTTAGTGAGTATTCACGTAAACACAGTCAGTCGTGTTTTAACGCATGTCTAACAATATAACGGATCCATGTGTCAGATATTAAAGTGACAGCAGTCTAATATACCTGCTGCCAAATTATGAGATAAAAATATATTTATGGCCGTTTTTCCCCATGGTATGACATGGTAATGTCAAAACTGTGGCCAGTGAAAATGCTGAGTGGTTAGTAACTTTGGAAAACCACTAGCCACATTGGCTGTGAGCAAAAAAGTTAATGTCAAGCCCTGGTTATTATAGTTAACTAAAACCATAAATGACTGGTTGATGAGTGCATAAATGAAAATACACATACAAACACTCATTAAACATTACTTACAAAACATTTCTCATTTTCATTTAGTTGAAGTGTTCAAGTTGAAGTACTTGAATAACAAAAAAACCTAAAATCTATATAGACATTTTAAATGACAAAATACAAACTACAACTTAAAAAAAAAAAAAAAAAAAANAAAAAAAAAAAAAAAAAAAGTACATTGACAATAAAAACACTGGTATAAAACGCATGCATGTGTAAATGTGCGTTTATGCATGTTATTCTGTCTCCATGTTAATACCAAGAAGGTTTTCGTTAATTAAATTAAGGCTGAAAAAAATCAGATATAGATTAGGAAAATAAGCGAAAATTAGAAATGTTGAATTGACAACTACTTGAAATAAAAATACAGATATTAGCAGAATAAGTTTGATTTAACAAAAAACAAAAAAAAAAAACGGGGGGGACTAAAAAGACGCAGAGATGGCGTTTTTATTACTCAACCGGTGAGACCGATTATTGAACAAATTGCAATATGTAGCTCTCTAAAAGAGTTCATTGTAAAGCATTATCTACTGTGCAGAGCCACACAGAGCTGAAGCACAACCAAAACAATGTTTTATGCAAAATGCATGTAGTTTTGTTTAACCGCTAGAGGGCCAAAATTTAAACCTTTAATAAATGTACAACATATCTGAATATCGTTAAGAATTCAGAAAAGCATTACCTACATTTGCATTAATCTGCATGTTAAATGTTATTGTTAATATTCAATAAACTTATGTACATAAATGTGCCAACTCAATAAGTCACTGCATATTAAACTTGTCTGACTTCTCACCTCTTCTCTGACCCTTTCTTCTGTGCGGGCCAGTTGCTGCTGCAAATCCTCCTCCATCTCCGCTAACTGACTGCTGGTCAGTTCCTCTGTCCTGTTGACATCAAAAAGCAAAAAGGCACAGCCTGAACTTTTTAGAACCGAATGACAACTTAAAAGTCTTTCTCCAGAAAGCAGTTTGAAACAACCGGTCTTGGATGCATTAAAGGGTATCCTAAGACCAAGTGCACCAAAATCCAGACCTCAAAAGAAACGTTCCCTGAGGAGCCACTACTGGAGAGATGAATTACTCCTTTAAGCTACACTGTCTTATCATAATCATCAAGTGGGTGCAGTTGAGCAAACGTCTGACGAAAGGGAAGGGAGGAATGAAGGCAGGACTCTCGAGAACACAAGCTGCAACTGTGTAAGGTGGACCTGAGGTGAAACAAAGCCTTACGCTAAACACACAGTAAAAGGCCTGGACTGTGTTTCACTGTGAATACAGAGCACTCAGAACAGAACCACATCATTAGACATTCTTGAGAAATATGACGACGACAAGCTTAGTAACTCTACACTAATTTTCAATTTCCTCCTTCCTTAATGGAAACGCTTTTCTTCATTTTAATAATGTAACTTTAGACCCTGAATCCATTAAATGCTTAGAGAAAAAAAAAAAAAAAAAAAAAANAAAAAAAATAACACTTACTGGACAAAAACAAAAAAATAAAAACATACCACCATACAATGTAATGTAGTATATAGGAAATTCACAATTATATTAAAGTGGATTCATTAATCTGACATGGTACAACAGTACAATCTTCTAGTACTTCCTACAATTTTATACTGCTGTTTAAAGGGTTAGTTCACCCAAAAATGACAATTCTGTCATCATTTACTCACCCTCATGTCATTCCAAAGACTTTTATTCACCTTTTAAAACACAAAAGATGATATCTGAGTGACTTCTGACTCTCCAAAACCTAAATTAAATCTGTTTATCATATAAAGCGATTATGTCTCCAGAAAATTTGGACTTAAATTCATATGGATTAGTTTTACAAACTTTTTGAAGCATCAAAGTGGTAGTTACGTAGCCGTCAAAAGAGGGTCAGAAATCCTTCAGATTTTATTAAAAATATCTTAATTTGTGTTCCAAAGATGAATGAAAGTTTTACAGGTTTGGAACATCATGAGTGCGAGTAAATGACAATTTTCATTTTTAGGTGAACTATCCCTTTAAATTCTGGGATAATCTTACTCCCACTAGAAAGCCTCAGAGGTTCCAAGGGGCCACAAAAATGACATTTTAAACAAACAATTAAAATGCTTAAAAATGTCTTTCAAACATGTAAAGGCACATGAAATTATAACGAGGTGCAACTACTGTCGTCCTTCATAATATTTCAGCTGGACTGGGAACTCATTGACAATGATAACCTTAAAGTGACAAAACAGCTGTTGTAAAACACCACAGCCTCCCAGCCGAATCCTGAAAACACTCCTCTCACCTTCGAAGACTGGTCTCGAGTTGTTCACTCTCCATCCTGTGCTCTTTGCTCTCAGCCACAAAGGCCTTGATGAGATCCTCATATTGCTGCAGTAAGAGCTCATCTGATGTGGAGTGGATTTGTTCATACAACTCACTCAATCCATCCCACTGCCTGCAGACACAAGAAAAAAAAGTGAGAACAGCAATAAAACACAAGGCCTGAATGAGCGCATCTCATGTGGTTGGATGAATCCAGTTGTCAAGACAGGTATTGGCAAAAGTTTGACAAAATAATTGCTTAAATGTATATTAAAACATTAAAATTCTTGCACGTATACACAATGGGCAGATACCTTAGACTATTGTTTTTAAACACAACTACTTATAAGTGTTATAAATGGGGGGGAGGAGGAACTGAATTAAAGGATTAGTTCCCTTTCAAATGAAAATTGCCCCAAGCTTTACTCACCCTCAAGCCATCCTAGGTGTATATGACTTTCTTCTTTCTGATGAACACAATCGGAGTTATATTAATAAATATCCTGACGCATCTAAGCTTTATAATGGCAGTGAACATCGCATCAGTTAATCTTTTTTCGTATGTTGAATACGGAAGGCATAGGACTTAGTGTAAGCGTTTTGAACTGCGAAAGGCGTTACACTTTCTTCGCAAGTTAAATACAGAAGGCGGTCTGGCGGAAGCTAGATATTTTACTTTATAATTTGTTAAATGTGGATGTTTTACTCACACAAACATCACTTTGCTTCAAAAGGCCTTTATTAACCCCCCGGAGCCGTGTGGAGTATGTTTTGCTTTGGATGGATGCACTTTCTTGAGCTTCATACTCATTGGTCCCGTTCACTTCCATTATAAAGCTTGGATGTGTCAGGATATGTATTAATATAACTCAGATTGTGTTCATCAGAAAGAAGAAAGTCATATACACCTAGGATGGCTTGAGGGCGAGTAAAGCTTGGACTAATTTTCATTTGAAAGTGAACTAATCCTTAAAAGGGATAGTTCAAATCATTCTGCAAATGTTTTCATTTTAATGTAACATGACACTTCTGATTCTGTTCAACATGTTTGGTTGTGACTGACAGCTCGCCCTCNGCAAAAAAAAAAAAAAAAAAAAGGTTTTGTCAGATTTAACTACCTTCAGGGTACACATTTGACCCAAAATCATGGTTATGTACACGTACACACACACACACACACACACAATATTTCTGAGAACTTGAGCCACCTTTAAAAACTAGTAAAAACTATATCGTCTTGAGCATCCTTTTTTTGTTAATTACAAGTAAAAGTTTAACAAAATACTGAACTTCACAAGAAAATACAAGCCTACCTTCCCAAATAAAAGGCCACATCTCCGTCTAAAGTGTTTTCAAACTCATCCCAAGCGCTTCTCTGACTTTGCAAACCGTTTCCCAACGAAGCCAGATTGAGGGCTTCGGAAACTTCCTGAAAGCTTGACGAAAAGTCATTAAAATTAATATATCCGTCTCCATCCAGGTCGAACTTGTTGAATAAAGTCCTGATCTCGTCCGCAGGAACATTAAGCTCTCGGCAAACATTGGTGAAGTCCTCGTACTCGACTCTTCCTGACTTATTCCCATCACACGCTGCAAAAAGTCTCCGAAGGTCAGTTTGGTTCATCTTTTCACCAGACGAGGACAAACAAACTATTCAAAATACACCAGTGTACAACGACAACGCTCCAAATAACCCACGTGAAAGTGATAAAACGACGAAAAGAAAAGCCGAATGAATGTTAACATGTAGCGTACATCACCAACAGGTGCGCGGACACCTCGCGCTGAAACTAGAGCCAGGTAGATGAAGGCGTGAGTGATTGGATGATCGCTTATTATCTCGCAATGTAACAAGTTAAACTCAAGTTAGTGTGTCATTGGATAGCTGTGGAGGTAGGCGTGCTGGGAAAGTGTGCAACAAACTGAGAACCAGCCCACTTTAGATTGGTCTCCCAGTCTGGCCAGCTAGAAGTGCCCAAAACTATAAAACCAGCCAAGAGACAAGCCTGGGAGAACACTAAACCACTTTTGTGATGTTATTTTATTTGTACTTTCTATTAACCAAAGAAGAATGCAGTATATATTATATTATAGAGTATAAAAATGAATAATAATAAGAAAAGATACACAATTAACAGCAGAAAATAATAATTTAAAAAACAGAGATAAATACATAACTCTTACTGCTTTTCAAATCGTTTTACTGTCTGCCGGATTATACTGCGTCGCGTAATTACATTTTCTAATAGAAATTTGCTTTTATAAATATTAAATTTAATAACGATTATTGTAAAATTATCTAAAATAAATAATCAGACATTTTCACCAAAATGACATCAGACATGCGGTCATGTTGACGTAGTTGCGTCGCGCGCCAGACGCCAGTGCGGTGGTTTCATTCTGTCGAAGGCGCTGCTACTTTATTTCCCTTACAGGTGTGGTGGACTGTTCTTTATCTGCTGAGGGACATTTGCCTTCCTTTGTTTGGTAATGTCCACGCCACATATCTACACTTGTATTCCATTCAATTCAAAGACATTTTCTCTGAATTGCAGACAGATTGCCATGTTGATAAAGAGTAGGCTAAAGATATTCAAAATGTAAATAAATAGGTATCCTAAAGAAATTCCTTTCTGAAAGTTTATGATATTTCATTTTCTCTCTGGCTGTGTCATTGTGCAAACAGGGCACCGCACCTAAGTCTTAAACTAACTCAAGTGTTTACATGATTCAGTTCTAGTTAACTTTTAGCCTGCGTCAAATAACACAGGGGGATTAACCTAGAGGAACTTAATTATTACCATACCTGAATATGAGCATCACGTTGTTGTAACTATGTCACCTATTGTTTGATACTTTATTTAACCTGGAAGAAACAGGTTGCGATGACCTCAACGATTACAGTCAAGGATGAAAGAGTCGTTTACCAACAATTGCCACATGATGGCAGCATTATTAGGGTAAAATGTTAGAGCTTGTGAGCACTTGGTGCAAGCTTCTTTTGAGACGCTATAGTGAGAAAATATGAGAAGTGAGAGTTATGTATTTGTAAGGATACTTTCAGACAGATCAAAAGTGAGCATATGAAAACTAAAGTATCCATAAAATGTATAAGCTGACCATTAGTGGTTGGTGTATATGAGATATTATGGTATATCTTTTCAGTAATCACACACACCTGATAGGCAGATTTTTTTATTCATAATCTTCCCATTACTGTCCATTTTTCTGGTAGACTATAATTCCTATGTTTTGTCTTTGATAGGCATAAAAAAATCTTTGAAAATGAAAGATTGCTTTCAAAGTAACCTTGTATAACTTTTTATTTTTTATCTATTTTCCTTTTCTCCCTCTGGCTCTTCTGGTTGTTTTATTTGTATTATTTTTGTGATATGTCTTGTTATATATATATATATATCCGATCAGGCATAACATTATGAACACCTTTAATCCTAATATTGTGTTGGTCCCCCTTTAGCTGCCAAAACAGCTCTGACCCGTCGAGGCATGGACTCCTCTAGACTCCTGAAGGTGTGCTGTTGTATCTGGCACCAAGATGTTAGCAGCAGATCCTTTAAGTCCTGTAAGTTGTGAGGTGGAGCCTCAATGGATCGGACTTGTTTGTTCAGCACATCCCACAGATGCTCGATTGGATTGAGATCTGGGGAATTTAGAGGCCAAGTCAACACCTCAAACTCATTGTTGTGCTCCTCAAACCATTCCTGAACCATTTCTGCTTTGTGGCAGGGCGCATTATCCTGCTGAAAGAGGCCACAGCCACCAGGGAATACCTTTTCCATGAAAGGGTGTACATGGTCTGCAACAATGCTTAGGTAGGTGGTACGTGTCAAATTAACATCCACGTGGATGGCAGGACCCAAGGTTTCCCAGCAGAACATTGCCCAAAGCATCACACTGCCTCCATTGGCCTGCCTTTTTCCCATAGTGCATCCTGTGTTCCCCCAGGTAAGCGACGCACACACACCCAGCCATCCACGTGATGTAAAATAAAATGTGATTCATCAGACCTTCTTCCATTGCTCCGTGGTCCAGTTCTGATGCTCACGTGTCCACTGTTGGCGCCTTCGGTGGTGGACAGGGGTCAGCATGGGCACCCTGAGTAGTCTGCGGCTATGCAGCCCCATACGCAACAAACTGAGATGCACTGTGTATTCTGACACCTTTCTATCAGAACCAGCATTAACTTCTTGAGCAATTTGAGCTACAGCAGCTCGTCTGTTGGATCGGACCACACGGGCCAGCCTTCATGGGCGGCCAAGGCTCATTGATGCACGTGGGGTGCATCAATGAGCCTTGGCTGCCCATGACCCTGTTGCCGGTTCACCACTGTTCCTTCCTTGGAGCACTTTTGATAGATACTGACCACTGCAGACCGGGAACACCCCACAAGAGCTGCAGTTTTGGAGATGCTCTGACCCAGTCGTCTAGCCATCACAATCTGGCCCTTGTCAAACTCGCTCAAATCCTTACGCTTGCCCATTTTTCTTGCTTCTAACACATCAACTTTGAGGATGTTCACTTGCTGCCTAATATATTCCACCCACTAACACTTGCCCCAATGAAGAGATAATCAGTGTTATTCACTTCACCTGTCAGTGCTCATAATGTTATGCCTGATCATAGATAGATAGATAGATAGATGCCACTCGACTCAAAACTTTAGGTTGCAAGTTTCAAAACTGTAATTGACCCAAATAATGTTGAATCAGTAAAAAGCAGTGGGTTTATTTCTTTTATTTAAAAAATTAAAATTAAAGTGCTTTTATTTACAATATAATAAAAACAACAAAACAGTAGTGATGTATAATACAAAAAAATACATTTCACAACAGTTTTTTTTTCTCTTTACATTGGCAGCAAAATGTACAAATACACCTTTACATTAAAGTTTACAAGACATTAACTTACAATAGATCAGAGCATCTTGGTGTGCCATTATAAAGAATGTATCTGAGCGTTTAAGAGTGTAGCAGACTACTGCAGTCCAGTAACTCTTATGTCCGAGTCAGTTCAGCACTGAAATATGTGACTATACGACTATCTATATACGTAACTAAATCTACCGCTTGTAGGTAGGAGCTGATGTACAGTGAAGTTTTCACATTGTCTAATCTGCAAAACGGCACGCTAGTGATAATAATCAGATGATGTACTGAAAAACGTAAGCAAATTTGCTTACAGTTTAAATGATTTTTGCATGATATTCTGAATGTGATTTGCAAACAGAGGTCTGAGTATATGTAAAACAGTTATATTATTACAAATACATTTTTTTTCTGTGCTTGAAATATATTCAGAAAGTGTTTTGTGTGTGTGTGTGATTGATACATATGTATATTTATATATATTAGGGAACCTCTGTAGATATTAGTTTGCACAGTGGAGACATACCCTTGCAGTGGATTGTTGCACAGACGACCATTCGATATACAGTGGTTTGCGACTTTACATGTACTAGGTAATTCTACTGTGTAGTCCACCAGAGCAGACATGCATGTGAGGTTTGCTTTTTGTTCACGTGTTTGAGTCACAAAAAAGGCTACAAGATTACATTTGCTTTCCCGCATACCCTTTGAGTCACAAAATCTAGCTCGGAGACATTAAAAAAACCATTCAGTTGGTACTTGCTACAGCAATGTCAGGAGAACATTCATTCCCAGACACTTTCATTTTTAACCATTGCCACATTCTGTGCAAATACAATAGAAAAAAATGAATTGTAATGCATTCTGGTAAAAAAAGAAGAGAAAAAAAAAAGCAGAATGTAAAAAAATTAAATGTCGTTCACTACCTTCTCTTACAAATACAATTATACAACCTTGTGATCAAAGTCATTGTCCATCAGATCAAGTGAAAATAAATGTCCCGCTTTCAAACATTCAGCATAAATTTAAATAAGACAATTTTTCAATTGAAAGAAGAATTTTGGAACACTTTCAATCAATACATAACTACATTCACAATACAAATGACTATGTGATCTTTAAAGATCAATGGCAATGAAACATTACACACTTGGGTGGTGCAATATACAATGCTTGTCTTTGGGAATTTTACTGGAAAATTTGATACTGGAAATAGATGTTTCTTAAAAATTATTATTACTTTTTTTTGTCTGTGTGTGTGTGTTCTTAACTATACATTTTTACATGGATCCTTATGTTGATGCTATGCTGTAGTAACTTGCATTTGTGTATAAGTTACCATCCCCATTGCTTTGCAGCAACCAAGTATGTACTGTCTGAAATCGAACCAGTATGACACTCTTGGCAGCTGATGATTTATAACGTAGTTTCATATACCTATATGTCATTGCTCCCACCCAAAAACATCTGTTAGCCTACTTTGACTTAAGGTGTTATAGTGAACATGGCACTTTTTCACGGAAAAAAAAATATGCTGGTCACTTTACACTCTTCGGGAGCATAGATCTCATAGCTTAGCATAAAATTGGCATGTAAAGTCATTTTCATTCTGTCCGAATGCAAATTCATCATTCAAATTTACAACATGGCAATATAAATGTCTTTAATCTGAGAGAAGTACACTTTTGTGTCAAGAGAACAGCTCTTGACAGATCCGTAGACCACTTGGGCTTCTGAGAGATCTTAAATGAGAGAATCTAAAATCTTTTGGCACAACAAAAAAATTTGGATCAAAGTAAACAATCTCAAGAGACGTTTGGTCACTTCCACTGACTGTGTTATGCACTACTTAATAAATATTTATGTCGAAAATTCTAGCGTCATTTACTGTTGTTCCAAACCTCTGTGAATTTCTTCTGCTGAGCACAAAAAGAGATAATTTGAAGAATGTTTCAACTGTTTTGTCTAAACAATGAAAGTCAGTGGGGTCCAAAATTATAGAAGCTTGTTTCTGCCACTAAATAAAAAACTGAAGAAGGTAATTGTGACTTTTTATCTCACAATTCTGTCTTTTTCTCACAATAGCGAGTTTGCATCTCACACTTTACTTTTGACTTTTTTCTCAATTGCTAGATTTAAACTCGCAATTCTGACTTTTTTTGTCAGAATTGGGAAATACAAACACAGTTTTGTCTTATAAAGTCAGAATTGTGAGATATAAACTTGCAACTTTTCCTCTCAGAATTGTTTATATCTCGCAATTCTGACTTTATATCACGCAATTCTGACTTTATATCTCACAGTTCTGAGGAAAAAAAGTCAGAATTTTGAGATAAAAAGTCGCAATTACTTTTATAATAAAATTATTTTTTATTTCATGGAGGAAACAAGCTTCCATACAAAACAACATTGGACCCCATTGACTTAATTGTTTGGACAATTTTTGGAAAATTTTTTTTTTTAACATTACAGATTTGGAGACAAGTTTGGAACAACAAACTTGGTAATAGTTGAGTAAATGATGACAGAAGGTTAATTTTTGGGTGACTATCTCTTTAAATCAGAGGTTCACAACCAGGGGGCCAAACGGTCCTCAAGATAACTTAAAATTATTAAAAATAAGATTGAATAAGCAATGAAATAAGTCAAAACAAACTATAAATCAACCCCAACAAAACTTTTTTTTTTTGTATTTGAAGAACCAGGATTCCAAAAATCTGTACATATACGTATGAGAAAGCCTAATTTTAAGCGTGATTTGGAGAAGTCATGTAAATTAATAAAATCTTAGGTAGAAATTGTGAGTAAAAAAAAAAATCCTTGTTCTTAATCATTATCAGTAAATAAACAACTGCAAAGGGACATTCATATATTGTTGTGGGCAATGGGGGGCCTTGGAGTCAAAAAAAAAAAAAAAAAGGTTGAGAACCACTGCTTTAAATGATTTTTGATGCCACTGATCAATTAGCAACTGATTTTGATTGGGGTATAAAGAATATTTCTGCACCTTCAGAATGTAATGTGTGCCTTGGACGTACTCTTAGTATTGCTAACATGCCTTCTTTGGAGTTCTCCACACATTGAATCCCCATTGTGGGCTTTTTATATGCCTCAATCTCACTTGCATACATTATTAAACGTGTGTACCTCTGAGAAGCAGTGTAGAATACTGAGGTCGTGGCATCACTTATTGTACTAGGACAGCCGTGTGCTGTTTTTTTAGCTCTCTACACGATGCTTCTCCTTTATGTGATTTGCATAGTATGCCTGCAATGTGCTGAGGTCGTGATGATATACTACGCAAAGGTTTTGCATATATCATCAAAGCTTTTGATGCACCACTACATCTTACATTGTGTTGAAATGTCAGCTAATCATCTCACGTCAGGCACTATGTTTAGCAGAGACTCTATTATAGACTAAAGTTTGAATTTTCGTCTTCTCGTTCACAGGACGACCAACTCTACGCGGCAGACCGAGGGATGAGATGGGAGCATGACAGGTTAGAGAACCCTGAGGGCATCGTATTGCTTTCACACAGATGCCACCAGACTTATTTTGGACGGACCGGGCGGGACGACTGGACTGGCGTCTTTCGCAATGCCCACCGTTATTTTTTTTCAAAGTGTACTCTAGGCCTTGCGTCCCGCTCGTCGTGGCTCTGGGTGCTTCACAGACTTGGCAGTGACTGAGAAATGTGAACAGATCACCAAGACAAAATGAGAGGAGACAAAGTGCAAAATAAAACCCAGTGATGGTACGTTTCCAGTCATTTTCAGTCTGTCCCTCCCTTGGCGCTGTTCAGTTCCGAGGCCACAATTTTTTTAACAGTCATCCCAAACAGACTTAAACGATCGAGTCTTTGATTTCCGAGCCCAGTCGTACTCGAGGCCGCGGGCAAGTCGGCGAGATTTCCACGTGGCTCTCCTTTAAGTTCAACGGTCTCTTTTCGGATTCCGAGAAGCTCTTGCTGTTCTCGGGTGAGGAGCATTCGTGGGTTGGAGTGCTGCAGATATAGTTATCATTGAGCGTCTGGTAGCCCTTGTGGTCAGACACAGAGGGCGGGATATTGTTGCCATTTAGTGGAAGGCTTTCCGTGTGCTTCCCTGGAATTCGCGGTTTCTTCTGTTGCATGTTGGGGCACTCGCCTTCCTTCAGCATGGACTTCATCCTATCTCGGTTCCTGTACGCCACGAACAGCGACAGGACCACCAGGGAGAACACGAGTAAGGCACACACAACAATCAGTTCATTCCAGTACGTTTTGGTTTTCTGCGGCGACCACGTTTCCCCGGGCAGGATAATCGCCTCCCCTTGGGGCACGAGCTGCGTTCGGGAACGTCCAGTCAGGGTGGTGCTTTCGTGCTCTGCTTTAACGCAATAATTGGCCAGAAGTTGTCGGTAGCCGCCTTCTTCGGACCAACATTCATAGATCTCCTCCCTATCCACTTGGGCTACAACCACCAGCCCGCCGTCAGGACTATGGTAGACGAATTGCTCGGCGGTAGGACTGTAATCCCATCGCCTCTCAGCCAAGTTGGATCGCAGCTTGCAGGGTAGAACCGTAAATGTGTTGACTGGTATTTGTACCACATGACATGATGGAACACCTGTGGGTTAGATGGTCTTATTAGTTACCAATAAATCAAACATTTATCTCACTTATTAGCAAACCACCATGCAACCACTTCAATTACTTACAGTCTATCAGAGCATCTTGCCGGAGGCACTATGTAAATGCGTTTGGTCATGCCACATGCCGCAGTGCTTTTGTAACTGTCTCAGCTTGCCTTAGCATCATGCACTCTATGGCAATTTGTGGTTTGATGGAAATAAATTCTTCAAATATTGATTCACACTGAGTTTAGATATTGCAAAGCACGGCTTTTACTCACGTGGTGGAGTCGGTCTTGCAGAACGGGGGCTTGGCATTGTCATTTTGCACATGGCAGTGTTGGCATCATCTACATCTTGGAGCCATTGGCTAGGAAGAAAAAAGCAAGGATAAGACTAAAATTCAATTCATACATAGAGTAACCTAAAAAAAAAAAAAAACTCTGTTCAAAAGTTTGGGGACAGTAAGATTTAAGAAAAAAAAAAATACTACTTTTTTTCTGACAAGAACGCATTAAATTGATTAAAAGTAACAGTAAAGACATTTATAATGTTACAAAAAAATTCTATTTCAAATAAATTCTGTTGTTTTGAACTTTCTGTTCATCAAAGAATCCTTAACTATATTACGGTTTGCACAAAAATTTAAGCAGCTCAACTGTTTTCTACTTTGATAATAATAATAGTAATCCCCCCAAAAAAGAACAAAACAAAACAAAACAGAGGACCCCTGCAAACCCTCATGGATGTGTATCAAGGTCATAAATCTCTTAAAATATCAGATCATTTTTCAGGCAAGTTTAGTTCAGGTTGTAAAATGTTGCATAGTACATTCCTCTCAAAAAAACTTAATATTTATGAATTAATAATTCCTTATTTTTGTAAAAAAAAAAAAAAGTTATGTTCAAAAATATATATTTCCAACCTTTTTTGAAAATAATGATACACTCACAAGTAATCAAGGAAACCTTGTTCATTTTTGTATGTGTGTGTTTAGTGAAAACACACTATATGTTAATGTTTTAAATGGTAACACTTTATTTTAGTGCCTTTGTTACATAGGTTTCATGTAGTTACAGTAGTAATAACAATAAATTATGCATAATTACATGTGACTAACCCTAATCCTAAACCTAACCCTATGGTAAGTACATGTAGTTAATTATTATTACTCAGTACTTAAACGTATAACTGTACACTATAACACGAACACCTTAAAATAAAGTGTTACCTTTTAAACGTTAAACTGCATTTTAATACTTACGTTAGTATAATAATTGGAGTGTAATAGTTGGATGCTAGTACAAGTAATAGAAATACACTAACCTCTTAGCTGGAGCATGTTTGATATTTGAACACTGCTTCCCTGTCCAGGCACAGTAAGGATCTCTAGACAGCACACACTCTCCACAGCTCTGGTAGTTGGAGCAGTTGGCAAGAGGGATTTCAACCAGCCCAGAATAGCTGGACACAAACAACAGTCCCTGTTGGAAATGCAAACACAACAGAAATGAGACACTTTCTCAGGACGGACACTCCTTAGGATCTACAGGACAAGCATACATCCAGTGTAGAAAGACGCTTGATATACAAACAGTAAATGCTAATAGATGATAATTGCAGTGACAGACGTCATAAGCCTTTTTAAAAGAGTTCTTATGGTGCAACATATACAGATGCAGTATAGACTGAGCAATGTATAGACAGAGCAGACACTGTTTGTTTCCCATCTGTTCACACAGTTCCCCAGAGGAGAAACAGGGATGCAATTATCTCCCTTCCAGGCCTTGCTATCTCTACGGTTGAAGGGTCCCTTTTCCAGCCACGCTGTCATTTCACTAATGCATTATGTTCTTCAGCATGCATAACAAGTACAAAGAAAGTAGATGAGTTTAAGGGAAAAATTAAGTACCTTCTCATCATTCAGTTCGATGTGTTGTACAGAAAGAGGCTCGGGGAAAATCACCAGCTCTTCAATGATATACATCTTGTGCTTAACGTTGATGGCTTTGTGGATCCTGCCGTCATCTGAAACAAAACACAAGTGATGTGAGACGAATCTTTAATGATTTTTATAAAGTAAACCTAAGAATGAATTTTATATATTGTGAGTAATATTTTGGGTTAGATCAGTAGCTAGTCAAAACTCTTCCAGATGGATTCGCACAACAAGGTATATTTGTTATTCAGCAGATTTCTTTCCACTATGAATCAAATCTGATGGTTGAAATCAGTCCAGATTTTTCTGGTTTCATTCTGTGATGATGAAACGCAGCTTATTTCATATATCTTCCTTTGTGTTTTACAGAAGAAAGAAAGTCATACCGGTATGGAAAGACATAAGGATGAGTAAATTATGACAGAAATGTCATTTTTGGGGTGAATTACCCCTTTAAGCACTGAATCTGTAGTTACAAACCAGCTTGAATGTCTAAAGCAACAGATAAAGTCATGTTGCTTGATATTAAGGTTTGATTACCCAAGTCTAAAATACTGGACTTCAAATCCCTTATAGTTAAATCCTAATGGGGATTGGGGGAACAATCTAAAAGCCTTTAATGCAGGAATATTGGTATAAAATCAGATTTGCTGTGCTGTATTCCCGAGCTTTACATGCATTTGCGGTGGTCTAAGACCTCACCTGTGCCAATGAAGAGCACATCGTAGGTCTTGTGAAGAGCCTGTACTCGGTGGACAGCGAGCTGCGTGTAGCGCACATTTCGTTTGAGGAGCAGAGGCTGGCTGCGAATCACGCTATCCATGAGGAAGTGGTCCTTCACAAAGTTCAACACTTTATCAGGCATGTGCAGAGAGGAGGAGATCCCTTGGGCACGGGCCGCGTTGGTGATGCACTGCAGGAAGATGGAAAAAATGCTTCAGAAACACTGCACAATATCTAAATCCCTTTTTCCTCAGTGCAATCAGTGATATTTGGTGAGTGGCAGCTTGATTACGCCAAAATCAATGTAATTTTCAACAAAAACACCAATGTCAAGTCAGATTTGAAAAGATCTTGTAAAGATTCACAATTTTCATTTCATGTCGACTTTAATATAAGATTTTTTAGAAGAGATGGGTCAGTATGGTCAATTAGTCGTCCACCAACAAACTATTTTTTTGAGATCTTTGTCGACTATCTTTTGTGCAGTGTTTTTCTATTTTATAATAAATATTGTACTTTAGTTTTGTATTTAG
The DNA here is from genome assembly GCA_003731715.1 of Anabarilius grahami. NCBI lineage: Eukaryota > Metazoa > Chordata > Actinopteri > Cypriniformes > Xenocyprididae > Anabarilius > Anabarilius grahami. The sequence goes on along the minus strand of RJVU01048406.1, from coordinate 1,561,857 downwards.
TTTATGTATTTAATATTTAATAATTAAATAGATTGGGCTATTTTTGGACTAGTTTTGAGAAGCAATTTAGTGGATTTTGTGGTAAAAATCCTGTTTTTGTGGCAACTCCATTTGTATTGTTCTTTCGCGCACGCACGCAGGTCAGTTCAGTACGGAAGAGGATTAGGGCCAAGCAATAATAAAAAAATAAAACCATCTCGAGATTAAAGTTGTTAAATTTCGAGAAAAAACTCGTTAAATTTCGAGAAAAAACTCGAAATAAAATGTTGAGAATAAACTCATTAAATTACGAGAAAAAACTCGTTAAATTTCAAGAAAAAAGTCGAGATAAAATGTTGAGAATAAACTTGTTAAATTACGAGAAAAAACTCGTTAAATTTCAAGAAAAAAGTCGAGGTAAAATGTTGAGAATAAACTCGTTAAATTTTTAGAAAAAAGTCGAGATAAAATGTTGAGAATAAAGTCATTAAATTACGAGAAAAAAGTTGTTAAATTACGAGAAAAAAGTCGTTAAATTATGACATTTTTCTCATAATTTAACGAATTTGTTCTCGTAATTTAACGACTTTTTTCTCATAATTTAATGAGTTTATTCTCTACATTTTATCTCGACATTTTCTCGAAATGTAACGACATTTTTCTCATAATTTAACGAATTTGTTCTCGTAATTTAACAACTTTTTTCTCATAATTTAATGAGTTTGTTCTCAACATTTTATCTCAACTTTTTTCTCGAAATTGAACGAGTTTTTTTCTCGTAATTTAATGAGTTTATTCTCAACATTTTATTTCAACTTTTTTCTTGAAATTTAACAACTTTAATCTCGAGATGGTTTTATTTTTGTATTATTGCTTGGCCCTAATCCTCTTCCGTAGTTCAGAACCATGATCTGTTCACACTGGAAATCTGTTAAAACAACAATGTGAACAGCTATACAAAAGTAGCCTTATTTCCCAGAATGCAGTACATGTATTGAATTTCTCTAAATTGCAATTCAGTAAATTACTCATTCTAATTCCAATTCAACTGTGGGGTGTGACCAGTTCTATTCAAATTCACACTTATTCACGCTGTTTGAATCAAACAGCTTTGGTTACCTTTGACTATCATTGTATGGACAAAAAAACACCGAGACATTTCTCAAAATGTTCCACAGAAGACAGAATGTCATACAGGCTTGGAATGACATGAGGCTGAGTAAATGAAGACAGATATTTCATTTTTGGGTGAACTTTCCCTTTTAAAACACACCTCAAGACCCCCATGTTTGGTTCTGTTGCGTTCCATCTAGTTGTTTTTGAACATAACACAAAACTTACCGCTCCAGGTCTGGGTTCTGGTACTTGGTGGTTGAAGGTGTACCACTGCTGCGTCTCTCGGTTAACTTCCCGGTAACGTCCATTAAACGCCTCTTCAACCTGGTCCATGGTAAACGCACATACAGCTGAGCTGCCTGAAGCACCTTTGTACCTGTACACACAAACACAACATTCATTACAATCGGTCTGCATATGCATATTCATCAAACCCAGATGATGACCACACTATAAAATAACAACCTTACACCTTAAAGACACAGTAACAGGAGCTGAGAAATCGGAGAGCACACAAAATGCAAAAGAGTCTTATTTAACCTCAGACATAACAGGTGCGTAGGCGGACACAAGAGGGAGGCTATTCTGAGTCTCTGCAGCCTCGCTGACATCTCCTGCCTGTCCTGTCTCTTTTGCCCCATGTTAATGCACTCAATCAATACCCACAACTCCCACACTAAGTACAGCAAAAGGAGTCTGGTTGAGTGCCAGGCAGGGTTCAATAACAGAAATGAAAGCTGAATGTCTTCTTTTTCTCAAAGGTTTAAGAGGAACACAAACATAGACTCATCTGTATTCACTGTATTATTCTAAATGCAATTTCAGGAGATATAGCGTAATACGTTACCACTGTGAGGTGAAGACTCCATAAAACACAGTACTCTTCCAGGCCTCTTTGCTGGGGGTCAATACGAACATGTCCTGGATGATGTTGAAGGGGAACCCATCGTCCGGTAATGAACACAGGAGCTGGGCTTTCAGAAAGGTCGTCCATTTCTTTTGAAGAACCCTCTCTCCACCTTTATCACCCTGTGGAAATACAGACAGAAATCAGTGTTATATGAGTTTTATATTATAGTATTTTTTAATATTTTGAATTAGCTTTTATTTTTATAAATTTAGTTTTCATTTAATTTTTTTATTTTGTCATTTTTATTAGATTTTTTAATATATCTATTTAGCAAATTTTTAGCATGATTTTATCTTAATTTGTTTTAATTTCAGTTTTAATAATTTTAGTACTTTAAACTTCTTTAAGCTTAACCAAATAACTCATTCGGTTTAAGCAAAATTTCGGTTTTACCGAATGACACTTTTGGTTATACCGAATGACGATATTGTCAAACAATGCTGATATCCAGGTAGCTAGCTAGCAAAAGGACAATCAAACATTTTTTATTTATAACAAGTTTTTAAATATTACAACATTTTCCATGTTTTATAGCGGTTGTACCAAATGACCTAATGTTTCAGGACATGCATATGAGCAAGTGAAAACATGATTTTTGAAAGTTAAGAGAGTTAGTTACTTTGATTCACAACCATGTGGTCCATTGCAGGTGTCTGAATGATGTCACATCCTGTCACATGATATTGACCGCATGACTTGATCCAAAATGGTCCCTTTATATTGGTTACTCCGAATGACATCAATGAAATTAATTTTTCCGGACATTCTTTCTCATAACTTTTACACAATTTTAATACCATTTTGCACTATGTTGATATATGATGTTATAAAATCATGCCTGAATAAAAAATATATACATTTATTAAGATGTAGATATTTAAGATGTATTGACCGACAGTTAGACCGAATTACCTTTTGACATCTTCATATGTAGCAAAATATAATTAAAACCTTTTGGATTCAATAAAGAGATCTAGTTGTACTGACTTACACACTTTGGATGTCATATCTTTGTTTTTTTGTTATTATTAAGGCCTTTGGACAAAAAAAAAAGACCCATCACTTTAATTCAGTTATTTTTAATAATTTTAGCGTTAGTTAACAATGACAACACTGACAAAAATGAGTCCTGTTATGTGTTCCTGGAGCTCAACTGGTATTATACGGTTTGATTCCCAGGAAACACAAATATTGGCATAATGTAAACTCTGAAGTTGCTTTGGATAAAAGCGTCTGCCATAAATGTGAAAGTAAATTGAGGAGGATATATGCAAAGACTTGTTATGAGCATTTCTGACCACGAGAGGGAACTAGAAGCTGCTGTCGATTCCAACAAGCTGCTGCATCAGCCAGTGGAAATGCATTGATGGCTTTGATTATGATGGCAACTTTCTCTGTTACATAAAGATTTAGAACTGGACAAGGACCGCAGCTTCTATCACATGTTGTGCATTAAGAATGAGTACAACAGTGTGTTTTTTATAATTGGGGCCCTGAGGCTGTAGAGGCCTTAACTTTGGTAATTTTAAGTCCCTTTAAACAAAACAGGCACAATAATTCAAGGGCTTTAAGAGAAGAGAAAACACAGCCAGTTATGAGAATTTTCCCATTAGTGGGCAAAGTTATGCATCTGTTTTGCTGTTCAACATAATACTGCAACATAAAAAAGAATAGACAAAAGTGAAAATGAGATGTGTTTACGTGATGTAACTAATTCTTGAATTACCAAAGAAAATTGCTTAATCTGATACTGATTTAACTTCTCCCTTTGATTTTAAGTATGGTGCATGCTGTGGTCCATTATACAAAAAGTACCCTAAAAAGTAAGACAAATATTGGTTTAAAAACTAAGAAAGGGATGTTGGATAATAAACCCTATGACACAGGTGAAGAAGAACAAAGCTACACCATGAATCATCTAAATATTTTTGTTTTTCAGGGCAGCTTTATATTAGTGTTAACCCTCACTCAAGCAGAACTTCATACTGAACACCTGAACAAACAAATGGCCAGAAAGATAAAATCAAAGATGAGAACAGAAAGAGAAGTTTGGGCAAAGAGCAAGGCAAAGAAACAGAAAATGTGTAGTACAAATGGCCTGAACGACAGCCAGAGGCAAGTAAAGCAGAGGTCCCAAAGGCACAATTTTTATTCATCCATCTCAGCTGCTCTCCAATGAAAATGATCTTTCCTCTAATTATAATATTATTGTAATCCAGCACGCAGGACAACGCCTTCCCTCACCAGCAGGACGGCAACAACACATTCCAATAAAATCTTTTAAAGGGAAACTCCCACCCATCACTGAACAGAGTTTAGCACTGTGAACCTACAGCTGAAGGCTGAGTTACACTATAATCCATGAAAGTGCTTGGACCATCAAAATCATACAGTAAACTTTCTTCACAGCATTATGTAAAATTGCTAAGCTAATCCATAACTGCTTCATTGTTTTTCGCCAAAGCATAATTTAAAGGCTTAGTTCACCCAAAAATGAAATTTCTGTCATTAATTACTCATCCTCATGTCGTTCTACACCAGTAAGACCTTCGTTCATCTTCAGAACACAAATTAAGATATTTTTGTATATGTTTACGTCCAAACGCCAACTCAGTATTGGCCGAAGCTGAACACGTGAGCAGCATGACGCATGCATGTCATGCTGATACAGGATCCGGCCAATAATGAGCCGGCATTCAGACGTAAACAAGGAAGCCTCTACATATGACAACGGTTCAAATTGTTGAAAAATTTTTGTTTAGTTTTTGATATATATAAAATGTACATACATTTATATATAGTATGCATATATAAATATATACAATGGCAGAACAGTGGTAGCTGAAAAGTGCACCTTTAAAAACTTAGAGGAACTGAATTGCCATATACACAGAAGCTTCCGCATACTGTATGCCATTCATTCAATTTTGAAATCAAAGGATTACAGCTTCTGCTCATTGTCATTCTGAGTGTAAATGATATGGTACGCTTTCAAACCCAAACCCCAGGCTCAATTCAGAAAGAATCTTAAAACAATAAGGAACTGTTGCAGTACGTAAATGGATAGTTTGACACGCATCACAGTTTCCACTGGAATTTGACACAGTCATCAGTGCAAGAGTGCACAAATATCCATATTATAGTGACACTTGATTGGAGGTGAGTTAGGAGTCAAAAAGAAAAGAAACAGTGCAGTGGAATTGAAATCATTCTCAGACTTCAAAAGCAAGACGAGAAGGCAAATGAATCTTGCAGATGTTGCACTCCGCTCATGCACCGTTCAGAACAGACAGGGTCAGTGCTTTAACCTAACTGGCAACGTAGAGACTCTCTTAAGATTCAGATCACTCCTTGTGTGCAAATGCACTGATTTGAGATGAAGACCATAAGCAAAGGAAATAAAATTAAATTTCAGTCAAAGATGTGATAGGAAAGGGCTTGTGCATCGGCCCGTGAGCGTGGCTTTGTTGCGTGTCACATCACAGAATGCACGACAATTAAGTGTACTAATGGGCTTTGCAGGAGTCATTATATTTGTTTACTATATGAGAGGAGATAAGGTACAATACCAAGAAAATGAAGCTTATAAACATAATCATTGCATTCCCTTCCTCATGGCTGGGCTCCAGTGGATCTGGCAGGAGGAATATGGGGCATGCTAAAAAGGGAACCTGGGATAATGTTTAAGGTACTGGATGCCAATAAGCAGGACACATTCCCCTGGCATGGCAACCATTTAACTGTCAGGAGGCATTTCATGCAGCCTGTGTGATAATCCATATTACAAGGCAGGAAGACAAGAGTGTGTGAACCTTCTATTGGCTGTCACTTGGTAAATTAGCTGGTGTGAAAATGGAAACCATTAGATAATTATTCTTAGTGAAGCTGGTTTGAAAAGCCTATTTGAATGAGCTACATGACAATCGCTGAATGTTTCTATTCATCACTGTCATCACTGCGCTTGAAAATACCGAGGGTCAAAGTTAACATAGCACCATCAGCCCTGGCTAGTAAATGCAATAACTTATCTGGATCCAAAAAAGCATTTTCTCCATGATGGACATTCAAAATTGTTTGTATATTTTGACTATATAGAGTTTGGACTTTTTTCGTGAACAACATATAAATAGTTTAAGCAATATCACATAAGCAAGACAGGTTATGTTATTTTCAGCACAACAATGCTAATATGACACTGTAGAAAAACCCAGAAGTTAAAATTTAGAAACATACATTTTAGACAGTTCTTTGCCTATTTTTGCACCGCTAAACAAAGTTTCAAACAAATCTACAGCTGAATTAATCGTCACATATCTGAGAGCAGCACACTCTGAATGAATCGGTGGAGTGAATGATTCAATGACTCACTCAAAGATATGGTATTTGTTTCATTCCTAAATAAATCAGTGGTTTGAAGGAATCGGTTGAGTCAATGATTCAATGACTAACTCTTACAGACAAGTACTTGTTTTGTTCATGAATGAATCAGTGGTTTGAATGAATCCATCGAGTCAATTATTCAACTGCTCACTCATGAAGAGAGTCACTTGTTTTATCCCTGAATGAATCAGTAGTTTGAAAAAATTGGCAGAGTCAGTGATTCAATGGTTTTTACATAAATAGTCACTAATTAATCAGTGGTTTGAACAAATTGGTTGATTCAGTGATTCAATGACTCACTCAAAAAAGAGAGTCACCTGAATAATTAAGTGTTGTGAACAAGTTGTTTGAGTGCATGATTTAATGACTTGCTAATAAAACAAATACTTGTTTCATTCATGAACGAATCAGTGGTTTGAATGAATCTACTGAGTCAATGATTCAACTGCTCACTCATGTAGAGAGTCACTTGTTTTATCCCTGAATGAATCAGTAGTTTGAGCAAATTGGTTGAGTCAATGATTCAATGGTTTTTACATAAATAGAGTGACTAATTAATCAGTGGTTTGAACAAACTGGTTGAGTCAATGATTCAATGACTCACTTCACCTGAATAATTAAGTGTTGTGAACAAATTGTTTAAGTAAATGATTCAATGACTTGCTCATAAAGACATTGTTATCACTGCTTAGTCTGTCTGAAACAAACAAACAAACAGACAAGTAGAGCGATACAAACAGTGAAAACACCCGTTGCTGTTGGACTAATATATATTATATTAATTATATAGTAGCTCTTTTCCCTCTTTATTCTCTAGTGAAGAGTTTGGGACTGTGCACAAGTGATGTCATTGGCCAATTAGTCACATAGCATTGATGGCTCTGGTGATCGGTTCAATAATACCTGGAAGCACCCATAGGATAGCTTTCTACAGGTATTATATTCCTCTGTGGAAAGAACTGTGAGGAATGAGCGTTTTGCGTGTGTGTGCAATCCGCATTTTCAGCTGCCCCTCAACTCGACAGATGAATGCTAATATTTGCTGAGCAGTGATAAGAATTAGAGGCGGACCAAGTAAAGTGAGAGCTCTGCATTGAGGAATGTGTCTTTGAAACACAAACCTCCTAATCTCTCTGAAAGGCAGTGGACCTCTCTCACCTCAGTGTGACACATGAAGCGATCACACGGCCATGTGAGCACACACACATACACTATGTCCCATATATGTGCACTAATATTAACATGCACAAACATACTGCCATGTATTCCTTTACACTTCATTGGGGGGTGTATAAATGTTGTGTGTGTACATGTATGTAGTTGGATTATTGCTGTAGGGAAAATGGCCCACATCCAACTCCCTTCGACACTGTGTTTACACCGAAGTGTCCCTCACCTTACACACGCGAGCGATGCGTGACACAATGGTGTTGTCAAAGAAATCGAACTCCTTTCCCGCTTCACTGAAGAAGAAGTAAATCTTATCATCATCGCCGACTGTGTTGCCTTTGGGCAAACTCTCCTGAATGTAGGCTGAGCCCACAAAAGCAGGGTCTGTGGGACAAATAAAAACAAGTGTCAATCTACACCATGGACAGTACGCCGAGACGGCAGCGTTTGTAAGTAATGTGGACTTTATGTCACAAATATAGCCACTGGTCCACCTGAAACCCTTTTTACATGACAATCTTTACCAATAGAAGATCTTTTGTTACACAATTAAAGTGCTCAGGATCGATTTTGCATATGCGTCTTTCATCAACTTTGCCACTTATGGCAAATTATTAAGTGATTATTCAGTACTCTTTAGTAAAGTGAGAAGGGGTTGACTGTGTAAACTGACACTAAATTGATTTGTTTTGTTCTCTGTAGTCTTGCTCTCTTCTGTGCCAAAACGGCCTCTTAGTGGTAACTTCAGGGGGACTGAGTCCATATAGAAAACAGAATGGGGGGATTGTGCCATTTATAGAACCATTTACTTGCATGCTGTTTGCGCTATTGTAGCGCCTGAGTCACTTAAAGAGATAGTTTACCCAAAAATGAAAATTCTGTCATCAATATTCAATATTAGATGAAAAATGTCAACATAAAAACTTAGAACGAAAATTAGAAGCATTGCCTTCTAACTGAAATAAATAAGTTCAAGTACTAAAATTACTAAAACAAAAAAAATATTTGATTCATAGTTAATGAAATACTTAAAAAATTGACAACTGAATATATAAAAATAAAAGCTAATTCTGTATATAAATAAAACTAAATTGCATGGACTGTCAATGGAGGGACAGAAATCTCTCAGATTTCATTAAAAATATCTTCAGATATCTTTAGTTCTAAGTTTTTAGAATGACATGAGTAAATAATGACAATTTTCATTTTTGGATGAACTATCCCTTTTAATGTATCTGGCAAAAAGCACTGAAAAAAAGTTATTCCATTCAATCAAGTGTATTTTGTATCACTTTTCACAATAAATATTGTTCTTAATCCATTTTACTGTGAATAAAAATGACAAAGGTGAGGAAAAAAATCCTTAAAAATTAGTTAAACTGAATTGCAGGAGGTTTTTATGCTCAAATACTGTGCGTAACTGTTAGTGAATCTGCTTTATTAAAAGCAGGTCTGTAGTGGATGTGGCTCTTACCTTGAAGCCAGTTCAGTGAGTTTTCAGTCTTTAAGGCTGTGCCCTGGCCAAGACTTTTGTAAATGATGGGTTCGTTCCCTTGGAAGTTACTGACCGTGCCGGCATACAGCTCTCCATCTGTAAAACCATCATTCAAACCAACAGACATTAATAAAGCAAATCGGAAATGGTGTCACATACATACTGTACACGTATATGTAACCCCTACAGATTTTTGTAACCACGCATACTTTGTACGCGCAGGTCGCACGTGCGCATTTAATTTTTTTGCAGTAATTAGTTTATCCACAAGGTGGCAACAGTGCTCTGGGGGCATCGATTCACAAGGTAGTCGAAGAACAGACCGAAAAAGCATGCAAGCTACAGCGACAATAGAGGCCTACGTAGACGAGAGATTGTGAGAAGAGGTTAGAAAGTATCCTCATTTGTACAACTCCAGCATGAAATACAAATATATTTACATGGGTTGTAACTCGTGGCGAGAGATTGCTCAAAACTGCGCATGCGTTGAACGCCTGTGTAAGCGCATGAGTCAAGTGAAGTATACTTTGCAAGGCTGTGCAAAAAAAAAGAAAAAAAGAAGTATACCCAGGGCTTAAGTCGCTAGTGCGCCTCTTGAGGCCAGGGGAGTGAGGTTTACCAGCACAGCTCTCACTTTCTGACCTCTGTTACATATAGTATCGGCATAATCTATAAAAATAATCATATGTATGCACATACAATGAGCACATTTAGCACACAGCATTGTTTTTGGATATTCCTTCACAAAATATATGTCATAAAAGCTGTTTTTTGTTTTGTATAAGTGAACCAGGACTAAATGTATCAAAAGAACCAAGAGAACTGAACTACAAGTGTGAACACACCCTAACTGAATTTTATACAGTGATGCCAACATACTGAACGTTACACCACTTTTTGTAGCACGTACCAGCCATGATGGCCGTGGACTTGTATTCAGGGTTGAAAGGGCACCGGCTTCGACCATCTTCGGTGACTATTTCGCCCACTTCACTGCGCACCAGGGAAAAATCAGACGTGTTCTGGAGGGAAGAAGACACAGGGACATTCTTGTAAAGACAGCAAGCACTGTCTCTTGTATCGACTGTCCTGACCGCTNCATCAGTATTAAAACAATAAAAGACCTGAAATATTTCAGTTGGTGTGCAATGAATCTAAAATATATGAAAGTTTAATTTTTATCATTACATTATGGAAAATAATGAACTTTATCACAATATGCTAATTTTTTGAGAAGGACCTGTAGTATCGGCATGATCTATAAAAAAAATCTATAAAAAAATGTACTTAGACCATCATATGTATGCACATACAATGAGCACATTTAGCACACAGCATTGTTTTTGGATATTCCTTCACAAAATATATGTCATAAAAGCTGTTTTTTGTTTTGTATAAGTGAACCAGGACTAAATGTATCAAAAGAACCAAGAGAACTGAACTACAAGTGTGAACACACCCTAACTGAATTTTATACAGTGATGCCAACATACTGAACGTTACACCACTTTTTGTAGCACGTACCAGCCATGATGGCCGTGGACTTGTATTCAGGGTTGAAAGGGCACCGGCTTCGACCATCTTCGGTGACTATTTCGCCCACTTCACTGCGCACCAGGGAAAAATCAGACGTGTTCTGGAGGGAAGAAGACACAGGGACATTCTTGTAAAGACAGCAAGCACTGTCTCTTGTATCGACTGTCCTGACCGCTTAATGCCTGTGTAGATCTAAACAAGGACCTTATTTTGCTGAACAGAACGTCATGTTATTGCGATAAGTCTGGGGAGATAGTAAGAACAGAGTGAACGCACGCAAGGGATGATGTGTGTACTATCGACTGTGTGTGGGCCAAGGATACTGATAAAAAGGATGTTTGGAGGGAGTTGCGGCCTGATGCACTCTGATTCTTTCTCGTATGTGTCTTTATAGGGGCATAAAGGTAAAATGTAAATCTGCAAACCATTTCAGGGGACAGCTGTCACAGAATCGGCTTGTCTATGCAAAGTACACTATCCTTAAGCGTCGATCTTAGTGGTCTGTGTCGACCCCTCAAGTGCACAGACCAATCCAGGAATAGTCTCCAGAGTGAGGGGTCTAAGTAAAGTGCAGGGCAATAATAATTTCTCATCCGAACAGCATTTACCCTCGGGGAAAGCGGAAGAGTGTATCTCTGAGGACATTTTGATTGACTGAGTAAATTACATGGATAATTAATTCCTCCCCTGCAGCCTGTTAAAAGCATGGATGGAGGTGGTGAAATCCTGCAGCAGAACAGAACAAAATGAAACGCAGTACTTACGATGTATGCGCAGATAGGGCTGAAAGCATACGTTCCGCACACGTACAGGTGAGTGCTGTTCACACGCAGTAAAATCTTGATGTAATTGAAGCAGTCAGTCTGGAATGAGAAAGAGAAAACAAAAGGAAATACATTAGAGAGGGAGAGACAGACAGTGATTTAAGACATGGATGTGACAGTTACTAAAGTGATGCACCTGTTAGATCATTTGAAGACCTAAACTTTTTGATACCAAGGAGCCCAAAATATGACAATCCCTTTGCCCCCTTAAAATAAAAGGCAGCTATATATTGTAATGAATATATAGACTTATTTGTACTGTTTGTGGAAAAATAGTATTACTTTATAATATAGTAAATACAAATACTAAATGTTTTTTAAATTAATTTAACTTTTTTTATTATTTAAATAAAAAAAAACACAGGCAAGGAACCACTATCCAGAAAGATATCACACAAATACAAATTGTTCTTTAAAACCCTCTGGTGCTCTTTGGTCATTTTTGACTGAAAATATTTACCTTTTTTTTTTTACTTCATCGGAATGGTACGAAACTTGGTAAAGGTTTTGGCACTTGCTATGTGAACACACACACACAAAAAATCATGGACATGATTTGAAAAGGTTAAACGGTCCTGAAAAAAATAGTCACACTTGTGCTCCTCACAGTCGAAAATGGCCGCATTGGAAATGAATAGGAGACTAATTTAATTTAGTGAAAACTTTTGGTACTGTGGCCAAGCAAAATCTTACTGAAAGCTCTTTTTTTTTTTGAGATATCAAGCTCAAATTTGGAACACAAATTGTTTAGATTTGCAGTTTTAGAGTAAAACGTGTCTTTGAAAATATATATCTCATATAAAAATTGAAAATAGTATTTTTGTGCATTTTTCATAACAATAAACGTAAAATTCTGTAACATTTTTTAAGTTAACTTTTTAAACTTTTTTTCACTTCAGCAATAATTTGCCAAGTGTCGTCTTTGAAAAAAGATCAAAATTAAGTCCAAAGTAAATTATGCTCCAAAGTATTCAAAATTTATGACAGTTTAAGTTGGAAGTTTCATTTTCAGGTCAAAAAGAGAATAAATGTATTATAACTACAGCGTAAAAATTATTTAGTACCATAAAATCCCCTAAAAATACAAAATATTACATAAAAAACATTATTGAACTAAAATATAGTACATTAATTTCATTGAAATAAAAAGAAAATTCTGTCATTTTTGATCGACATGCGAAGAACACCAGAGGGCTCAAGTTTGAAGGTTGCAACATAAGGAAAGAAATATTAACATGCTTTTCCCCACAAACTTATATGCAGATTTGATTTGATTTATTTCGTTAAAAATAATCACAATTAATATCATGATTTCTGACCCGTTTTTAGAAAACAGAATGGCAGTAAACAATTATTACATTATATTTTAATAATAATTATTAATTATGTTAATACAATATTGACTTTTTATATTTTTAACACCTTTTTTTTCATTGAAATTTTCCACTGGCCCCCTAGCACCCCTTCGCAGAACCTTGTTGTTTCTTTTTAAATAAAGTTTGGAGGGTAGACAGATGATGACAGAATTGTTTTGTTTAAATCAAATGATTTCAGGAAGCTGTGATTCAGTTGAGATGATCAAATTTAGATGTACTGTATATGTATGATTTCTGTCCCAATGTTTAAAGGGTTAGTTCACCCAAAAATGAAAATTATTTTATCATTTACTCACCCTCATGTCATTCCAAACCTGTAAGATTTTCTTTCTTTCTTTAGTAAAAAATAAAAGAAGATATTTTGATAAATGTTTCAGTGTTTTTTTGTCCATACAACAGAAGTCAACAGGTTCCAATGCTGTTTGATTCCCAGCATTCTTCAAAATATCTGCTGTTGTGTCCCACAAACATTAAACAGGTTTGGAACGGCATGAGGGTGTGTAATTGATGACCGAATTTTCATTTTTGGGTGAACTAACCCTTTAAGACAATTTATTTTTCATGATAGTCATCCATAGTAGTTTTCAAAGATATATATATATAAAAAAAAAAAAATTCACAAACAGTTTGAACGTTATATAAATGCGCATGTAAGCACCAGGCTGTGTGCACTAGCGTTGCTTGGCTGGGCCTCAGAATTTGTTTTCACATCACTAGGTTTGATCTAAATCCTCTGTAATAGTCTGGGAGAGGTTTCTGGCAGCTGCGTGTCATCGGTCTCAAGAAACAGCAGTTATTACTGTGTCTTCATCAGGGTCCCAACATCCATCCAAACCTGGCTCCCAAGACAAATCAATCTGGCAGCAAATTAGGCATGCGGATTATTAATCTAATAACAGCCCTTATGCAGTGTCAAGCTTTCAGGGAAATTACAGTGTGGACGTATCAAGGCAATAACGGGTCCTACAAACAGAAAGTGGTGCGACGGACAGTTTCTCAGATTCAAATTTTGCCCAATCCTATTGCACATATCTACATCAGAGGCCTACTTCTTCCTTGAGTTATATGAATCCACATGAAACGCCAAATATACAGACATCTCTCCACTTGGTTTGATGAATTTCTCATTCACTTACCTGTAAGTCTTTCCCTTTGAAACTGCACTCGTCTCTCTTTCTCTGAGGTGTGCTCCATGTTAACTGAAAAAGTGAAAGATGACTGAGATGAGCATTTACAGTAACATCATGCATTAACAAGCACATTTACATTGAGTGGGGCTACAGTGAGTCACCTTGGCTGTAACGTAATGCAGTCTAGCCTTTCTGTTATGTTCAAAATGAATCAAGGAACACAAAATATTTGCAGTGAACTGTGAAGGTCTATTTATGACTTAAAAAGTTAATTTGTTGCAAAGTATAATGCCAAAATACAATAGGGGGGAAGTGGGACAAGTGGTAAAGTAGGACACTTGCATCGAATGAAAACTAAAGCTACGAAAAGGACACAAAAACCCAATAAAAGTAGAAGTGATCCTTATGACTTTTGCACTACATTTCAAGTCTTCTGAAATCAGTGGTTCCAAACCTGTATGAGTTTCTTTCTTCTGTTGAACACAAAAGAAGATATTTTGAAGAATGTGGGTAGACGGACGGCAAAAAAATACTATGGAAGTCAATGGGTGCCGTCAACTGTCTGGTTACCAACATTCTTCAAAATATCTTCTTTTGTGTTCAACAGAAGAAAGAAACTCATACAGGTTTGGAACCACTTGAGGGTGAATAAGTAATGACAAAAATTCATTTTTGGGTGAACTATCCCTTTAAGTCATTGATAATCATTGAAAAAACAGTATGACATTGATGTAGCCATTTGGATATATTTAAAAAAAAAATACCAATGACAAATTATCAGAAAGTGACCCACTTTACCTGTGTTCACTTTTATGTGTGTGCTTAGATCCAGCATTAATGATATTCTACTCTCATTTGGACCTTAAATTACTAATGCCCATATTACAGACTGATGCACATGCTTATAAATTCTCCAAAATGAAACACAGACATACTCACATTACGCTGCAGCTGCGTTCTGCTGATATCGCTGATATTGAGTGCGAAGAGAGTCTCTCGAGCGCCAACGTACAGCATGTTATCCTCTTTACTGAGGAGCAGAGAGGTGTAATTGAAGACTCCATCGGGTGAAAATCTCTTGGCCGACCTCTCGTTCGCATCTATGAGTAGATATGGAAAAATGAGAGGGGAGAGGGTGGAATGTCAGCAAAACCCAGCCAATAAGATTTACTACTGGAAATATGATAAATGTGCAAAAGTCAGATATGTGACTGTGCTTTTCAACTGGTTTTTACTTCAGGACAAACATTTTTCACTCAGACATTGCTAGTACATTTCACAAATGGCAAGTAACACATTGAAGAGAAAGACTGAAATGGTATTTTCTTGTAAAAAGTACTCCAATAATCTGTTTTATTTACAACTGTGAAAAACTGATTGCAATTTTAACTGTAAAGGTCTGTAAAAATGCACGAGTAAAAAGCTGTTATTTGGTCAAAAAATCAGAAAGTTCCTGTACTACATATGGAGAAAAACTGTAATAGATCTAATCTTACATTTTGTGTAATTTTACAGTAAAATACTGTTAAATACAGTATTTTACTATAGTATTTTTTAAGCCGTTTATGTACATTAGTAAAATATATTTTATTTTATTAAATCTGTTTATCCTCCTTGCCAGCAAACCAATATTTTATGTAGTCTAGGTCATATTTTCTTTTACTTGAATGAGTGTATTTGTTTTGTTATTATAAATTCACTATTATTTAATATTTTTTATTTATTGTATTTATTTATTTTATATCTTATTCATTTCTTTTATTTATTTATTTATTTACTATTATTTTATATTTTTTATTTTATATATTTATGTATTTATTTTATATCTTATTCATTTCTTTGGTTTTTATATATTTATTTATTTATTTTGCATTTTCCCCCTCCTGAACAAACCTTAGATTCGCCTTTGGTCCATGACCCAAGAACCACTGCTTCAGTATATTAGACAATAATGTCAAGTGTTTTCTACTGGCTGGCAGTGAGAAATCTAAAACCTGTTGCAACAGCAAGTGTCTGAATCACTGCTGAATGAGCATTTGTGTGTGGTCACATACGGCTCAGAGACAGATGTTCATCTCTTAATCAAAGATACTGCACTGCATCATTATCATGGCAGCTCCTGCAGGCTGTTTCTTTGTTTCCATGACAACAGCATCAATAAGAAGTAGTATCTCTCTTACCAGTAGGGGGTGTTTGCTAAGAGGGTTAGGGCCACTGTGATTGGCTCAAATCCCCTTCAGAATGCTAAAGCATACTTTTTGCATGGCCTTTTATGACTTCAGACAAGCCTCTTGAGAATTTGGTGGTGATTCAGAATGTGTGCAAAATGAAATGTGTTGAAATAGTCTTTCATCTCGTCTCTCCATAGGCTGGCAAAACCAAGCAGAGCTCTCATGCTCACAATGACATCATTCCAAAATACCAGCTCCTCAGGTCTTAAAACGCATGTTGAATCAATGTCAACAGGCTGTAAATACAACCTTCATCACTACATGGCAGATGACTCAGTGTTCTCCTCATCTGTCATTGGCTTAATGGTTGAATCACACTTGTCTTTCAGTCCAACATACACAGAAAGGAGAGCCAAAAAAATAAAAAAATAAAAATTTGTTAAGCTTAAAAGTGCTTTCATTTTTTTCTGTGTAAAATACTTCTACCTATCCCAGTTTAATATGCAGAGATTAAAATAAAATACAATTTTACATAAAACTAAATTCAGGAGTACTGAGGAAAATTGTCAAATACTTACTAATATGCAGAGAAATAAAACAAAAAACAAAACAAAACAGAACAGAACAGAACAGAACAGGGGGGTATTCCAGAAAGCAGGTTATGTGACATACCTGGGTATGTTTAAGAGTAAGTAAGCGGATAACCTCAACTTTTGGTTCCAANAAAACAAAACAAAACAAAACAAAAAACAGAACAGAACAGAACAGAACAAAAAACAAATCAAAACAAAACAAAACAGAACAGAACAAAAAACAAAACAAAACAGAACAGGGGGGTATTCCAGAAAGCAGGTTATGTGACATACCTGGGTATGTTTAAGAGTAAGTAAGCGGATAACCTCAACTTTTGGTTCCAAAAACGGAAGTAACTTTTAGGGTATGTAAGTAGCCATAGCAACTTGCTCTCTGAACATAACCTGCTCCGGAGCAGGTTATGTTCAAGGGTTAGTTAGCTTAAGAGGAATTCAGATGTGTGTTATATTATCAATATGGTTATATTAATGTATCTAAATTTGTTATATAGTTACAGTTATATACACAATGTTATATTATACAATATATAAATGTATTTTATTGTCATCTCACACATGGATCTGCTTTTTATCCTTTATAACAGGACATTTTCTATGCTATAATTTCTATAATAAAATACATATCATATATGTGATATCTTATTAAATAATTAGCATCAAAAAAACAATATTAAAATAAAAAATTATTGCACAACCACCCAATAGGTGGTGATGTGCACCAAGTAGGTTATGTAAATCGCCATTAAACAAAAGAAGAAGAATGAAGTAGAATGGCGCGCTTTTTCTTAGCGTCTGTTTCCATGGTGAATCATCGATTCGTCGCTCTGTTGAGAATGTCTTGTGTGTTAACCGGGAACATACTCTGGGTTGGCTGAACTTACTCCTGGACGCATTTTTGGAACCAGCATACCTCGAGTAAGCAAGGTTTGGGTTAATCAACCGAGAGTTCAGGGTATATGTGACAGTAAGTTAACCCTGCTTTCTGGAATACACCCCAGAACAGAACAAAAAACAAAACAAAACAAAACAAAACAAAACAAAACAAAACAGAACAGAACAGAACAGAACAAAAAACAAAACAAAACAAAACAAAACAGAACAGAACAAAAAACAAAACAAAACAAAAAACAGAACAGAACAGAACAGAACAAAAAACAAATCAAAACAAAACAAAACAGAACAGAACAAAAAACAAAACAAAACAAAAAACAATTCAGGAGAATTGAGGAAAACTGTTCAAAACAAAACAAAACAAAATGCAGGAGTACTGAGGAAAATTGTTCAGAAAATGTTTAAATTTTTTTCCATGTCAAATACTTACTAATACGCAGAGAAATAAAACAAAACAAAATTCAGGAGACCTGAGGAAAACTGTTCAGAAAATGTTTAAATTTTTTTCCCATGTTAAATAGGCTACTTAAACAAAACAAAATGCAGGAGTACTGAGGAAAATTGTTTGGAAAATTGTTTTATTTTTGCCATGTCAAATACTTTCTAATACACAGGGAAATAAAATAAAACAAAAAAAGCAGAAGAACTGAGGAAAACTGTTCAGAAAATAAGTCATTTTTTCAATGTCAAAACAAAAAAACAAAAAACAAAATGCAGGAGTACTGAGGAAAATTGTTCAGAAAAAATGTCATTTTTTTCATGTCAAATACTTACTAATATGCAGAGAAATAAAATGTAAAAAATTTTTTGGGAGAATTGAGGAAAACTGTTTGAAAAATAATATATATAAAATAATATAATAATAATTTATATATATATATATATAT
>RJVU01048406.1:1512429-1538681 GCA_003731715.1 Anabarilius grahami | reverse complement strand
ATTAAAAGCTTTACTATTAAAATATTAAATATTATATTATATTAATTAATTTTTTTATTATCTCCAGCATTCGCATACGATCATTTATGTGGTCTGAACTCCACACAGCTTCTATACTACATAAATAAATGAATGACTTCAGAGATAGTGACAAAGGCAGCTTAAGTATGATAAACTGTAATAGTAATGCAAGCACCACTTGTTATTTACTATTAGTATTGTTTTGGTCATTGTATGTTGTGTTAAAGGAATAACATGCTACAACACAAGCTATAAAATATGTACAGAGCTGTATAAACACCTGCCCACATCCAGCACTAATTAAATGCAGATCACTTCAAATAAGACAAATCTTTGGCAATATTGGGCTGTTTTAGTTTTTGTGTTGTGTGCTTGCACATTATGTTCAAGATGTCTGTCTGTAACCACTTATGCGGTTTAAAAAAGGTGCGATTGTGAAACGCGAGGAAAGAACTGCGCCATTGAAAATGAACTGCAACAAACAAAACTGATTAAGGATGACATGGAATGCAGTTCCAGAGAACGAACTAAAATAACTTTAAATAAGCTTGTATAAGGGTGGCGGAATGACCCAGGCTAACCCCACATTTCTGACGCCCTGGTCATCGATTCTCATGTCTTGAAACATTACCAATCCCCCCATAGACAATACGGTCTCTCTCTCAATGAGTCTGTGGTATTATTGTTTGAATTGACTGAGGTCAGTTCCCATAGGGCAATTCCATGACGACAGCTGCAATTTGCTTCCCCAAAACTGCACTGATGCATGTTGGGAAAAAGGCTTATCCTGTTCCCACTCGTGGGGAAAGAGAGCTGAGAGTGTCAACAGAAGAGAGGTACTTATGAGGCAAGTAGTACTGTCCCTTGTGCTGAAGTGGTACAATATGTCATAACTTGTACGTCCTTGTCTTGGTCACCCTCATCTAGGTCTTGTATTTTCCTTTATCTAATCCACTGTATTCTTCTGTTATGAGACACTTACAGCCATGTTAGATTCTTTGTGTTGCTGTGAGCAATATGAGATCATTACTGCCATTATGCAATTACATGTCTTTTTTTTTTTTGTTGGAGAAAGCCACTGCTAAATGGATTGCCATATCCGGAGCGATTTGCTTTCTAATCCATTTAGAGAGAAATTAATTATGCAGGCTTTTAGGGAACCCTTCCATGTTGGGTTTTCAGAGCGGAATTCCCTACGGCTGCTCTAACAGTACATGCCCGAAGTTAATTAGAGACACAGAGCATCCCGTCGAAAAGAGCGACTGCGTGCAGCAATCTGGCCGTCAGTGTGAAAGATCAAAGCTGTGTTTTGTTTAGGCCTCAGCAGACGGCTCATTTAAGTAAATAGTGTATCTGATGATTTGAGCTTTCAGAGGAAAACGCTCTGAAGTTAAATGCCTATTAGAATCCTACACAACCCTTTTTTTAGTCACACTGTATAATTGTCAAAATGTATTATGTTGTCGCTGTCGGGCAGAAACCTCATATCTTCATATTTCGTCATTTTTTACATAAATCATTACTAGTCACACTTTTACGTCTGTCTGTGGCATTTTGCAAATATTCAACCAATGAAAATGATTAAAAAGAGCTTGTGACTAAACCTCGTAATGCCATAGGATCCTCAAACTGTCAGTAAAACCTCATAACTCACCTCGCCTCTATCGTGAATGAAGTGCTGGTACTTTGAATAAGTACAGCACTTTCTTTACTCAAGAAACACTACATATATATATATATATATATGCTAATGTTTTAAGTGTTTGAGAAGCAGAGAAGAGTGTCTTAGTCTAGCATTTGCCATCGACTCATAGTCAATACTGTCTTAAATATAGCCCGTGCGAAGCACTTCATCTTTTATAACATTTGATTTTGGCCAAATGATAAAAAAAACTGAGCGCCCACATAGCTACAATAAACTTTATAACCTGCAAGTTGATGAAAACGTAACACGATACACTTGGTGCCCCAGATGCAGCCATTCTAATGACAGACAAAACACGTTTGTCTGAAATTCTCTGGTCAAAAACCTTTTGAGCTTGAATTTTGTAAAATGATAAAATAATATAATGACACATGCAAGTGTCTGACCATGTAAAGCTCCAATATCAACTTTGGCAATGCAGTGTTTAATTATTTAAAAAATTCCCATTTCATGAAAAGTAGCGGTTTTAGACATACAAGGTTTCCGCCCGACAGACAACGACAATATATGATTTATCCATGCACATCATAATTTTTTTCTGAAAACATGTGAGATTAAAAATCTTTGATCAAAATAAATTCCCCTCCCTCTGGCAATGACATCTCTTCTCTTCTCTAATGACGTGTTTACTGGCGTGAGGGCAGGTCAACCTGTCACTCACATGAGATCACAGCAATAGCAAACCACAACCATCCAATCAACTGCCATTGTTCAAAATCAGGTCTGCCCTACATTCTTTCCTGTTCGAGAAGCCGTTTCACTCAGATATGTCACAATAGGGAAGAAAAAAACTACAGCAACTTCCGTTTCGTGCCGACTTTAAACAGCGAAGCAGACAAATCTGTAAGGGTTTAATGTCACTAAACCAGTTGTGTCTGCATTATTTCTCACCTTCTCGAGCGCCAAGTAAACAATGTATGTGGTGAAGGAGAAATGATGTCATCTCCAGGTGTCAGGAGAATGACAAGCCCCCTGTTGCCTTAATGACAAAGTGCTGACTGCTGATGCTGCTTTTGATGTTGGGAAAAACAATTGGGAAAAACGCTCTCTTCAATTATTTTGTTGTAAACGGTGCTTAAGAATTATGATGACAAGTTTTACAGGAACATCAAGATCCGTTTCTTCTAAGAAGCTTAAGAGCAAATTTGAAATACTGCGCTTTATGGAAAGGACGGTTATTCATGGGTCAAGGCGAACAGACGAGCTATGGAAGCTGGAGCTTCACAACCATAATCATGAACTTACATTATGTCTACACCAAACGCGAGTGGTACGACAAAAGAAGACCCCATTATATACCCATTATAATCAGTGATGCTGTCTACACTGGATGCGGCGCGACGCAACATGACAAATTCCCAACAGTAAACTGATACCCCGCTCTATTTCTGATGTACTTCAAGCGTTCACGCTACTTCTCACACAAAGAACAAACATGGATTTGCAACGTTCGCTTTGTCGTGTCTAGTGTAGACAGCCTCAAGCTGTTGCGGCAAAGCACGACGTGACTGGTGTAAACATGGTGTTAATGTTTTTGTTGTTGGAGCAAATCTGAAACGAAGGGATGTAATGCACTTTTCTCAGATCTTAGATTAGCTTTGTGAATTTAGACAAACTACATTTTAAATGAAAGAAATGTCACTGCATGGGATAGTAAAATATCAAAGCTGTCTTTAAAGGGTCTGTTCAATTTCTGTCATTAATTACTCATCCTTTTGTCATTCCAGACCCGGAAGACCTTTCATCTTCGAACACAAATTAAGATATTTTTGATGAAATTCAAGAGGTTTTTTATTTCCCATAGAAAGCAAAGTAATTACCATCATTCAAGGTCCAGAAAGGTATTAAAGACATTGTTAAAATAGTCCATGTGACTACAGTGGTTCAACCGTAATGTTATTAAGCGGCAAGAATACATTTTGTGCGCAAAAAGTACGACATGAAGGTAATTTCATTTTTGGGTGAACCAACCCTTTAATATAAGTATTAATGGGTATTAAGTACAAAAAACACCAAGGTCAATATACAAAACAAATAAAGGGTTGTGTTGAACCGCTGAGGTTTGCTAAGTGCATCCGAAACAGAAACATCTCAATTTCATCTAACAGCCTCCCCAGTGGGATCTTCCTACAACACTCAAATCTTTTTCTTCTCTTTTTATTGGGCTTTGTTAGACCCCAAACAGAATAAATTTAGACCAGAGAAGAATCTTAATACCTTGTTTGAAACTAACATTTGCGTTGTTATCCAAGTACAGCCTATAAATGTCTAATAGTGCCTGTAACACACATATAAAAGCAGGGGCTGGTCCACCTTCGACAGTCGTTCCATATATAGTGACAGCAGAAAGAAAATTCTTGTGTTTACAAAGTGCATCTCACTGTAGATATGTGACATTACTTTTTTTGAAGAGTAACTGTAACATCTTAAGTTTGCAGAAAAGTGAAACTGGAGTGGTTTGCGTTCACAAAGTACATTATAAGTAAAACTGTAAATGATCTGAGATCATTCATACCGCTCATATATGTTCAAGCTGAAATTCTTGCTAACCACCCAGAAATTGTTGCCTGAAGGTTGACAGAAACTAAAATCGAAAGGAACATGACTGTTTATGCACTGTTTTATGACAATGCAAACCACATGAATCTGGCAAAAACAGCTGTGTGGACGTTCTATTCACTCGCACATACTCCATTAAAGCATTGCTGGATTTGCCGGAAAGACTGCTGAGGCTGCACAGGGTATTGGGAGTCATTTACATAAATTAACATTGATCCACTAGCCAGTCGATCTGTATGTGGAGTTGTGCAAACCGTAATACAGTACAATTAAATAATATATATATATATATAATTTATTTGTACTAGGGGGTCAGTAAGACTTTTTTTTTTAAAGAAATTCATACTTTCATAAATTGATCAAAAGTGACAGTAAAGACATTTATAATGTTACAAAAGATTTCTATTTCAAATCAATGCTGTTCTTTTGAACTTTCTATTCATCAAAAATCATGAAAAAATGTATTATGGTTTCCACAAAAATATTAAGCAGCACAACCATTTTCAATATTGATAATAAGAAATGTTATTTTAGCACCAAATCAGCAAATTAGAATGCTTTCTGAAGGATCATGTGACACTGAAGACTGGAGTAATGATGCTGAAAATTCAGCTTTGCATCACAGGAATAAATTTCATTTAAAAAATATAATAAAATAGAATCTGGTTATTTTAAATTGTGATAATATTTGACATCATTGCTGTTTTTACTGTATTTTTAATCAAATAAATACAGCCTTAATGAGCATAAGAGATTTATTTTAAAAACATTAAAAAAAACGTACTGAACTGAAACTTTTGAATACCGTGTGAATACAGAATTCATAGCATAATATTTGATACAATCTTACAAAAACTCATATTTCAGTTTTAAACTACATTCAATTACATTAGACGTTGCTCTCAAATGTTCCAATCCTTCCAAAGGAAGTGGTCAGCAAAGTGCTCCTGGGAAACTGTAGGCTCTTTTACAGTGAACTCTTAGTGTCTTTCCCCTTTAAGGACAAACCGCTTTCCCAAAAGGGAAACGTACAGCTCCTTCTCACACTGCTCTGTTTTCATTAATGCCCTGCTTTGATGAGAAATGACTGTTGAGCTTCTCCAGAGGAGGAGAAAGGAATGACGCAAAACTTGGTTTACACTTCAGAAACATTCTGTTCTCTTCCACCTGCGTGCGTGGCCGGGTCTCCCTGTTCCGAAGTTAGAAACTCAGCATGAAATATTGAAAAAGAGATGATATAATAGCTTGAAGTCACAGTAAGGACAAGAAAGGAAGAGAAGGAAAACATTAAGACATCAAGTAAAATCCGTTGAGACGTTCAGGAGAGAGGTTAGTGTTTGTTTAGTGAGCTGGCACAACGCCTCTCTTGTTAGCATGAGAAGTACAGAAGTGGCAGCTTGCACCGACACCATGGTGACCGCTGGAATTCTGGGTAGGTCAAACATGAATTTGGCGAGTAGAACCCATATAAACACTCCTGGTTCAAACCGAGGGGGCCTCTAAAACTAAACGAAAGAGAATGAATGTGCGTGACGCCAAGTGCTGCAGTTAAAGGTTTGATCAAAAAATGTGTGTTAAATGAATTCACAAGGCAGAAAGGGTTCGAAAGCTGCAAAGAAATGTGTAATTAGGGTTTTCATGAGTCGTGTGGTAACATTTACTGTGAAATAGAGGCTGATTAATCTTCCCTATGAAACAACAAAACAACTTTTGCATTTACACAAAACTGCAGTTTGCAAAAGTCACTAGATGTATGATATAATTATATATCAAACTATACAGGATGGTCCAGTTTCAGGCATTTTGGGACACCATGGTAACATGAAGCAGGTGCCAGTAAACAAATAAATAAAAGCAGGATGCAGTTACAACGTTCAAGGAAACACAAACACTTATATTTGTTGGTGTAGGAGTCTGTGTGGTTGTTTTTTTGTCTGACAGGTCTGGGAGATTTGATTTATCAGTAGAACTTAGCAGCATTTCACGATATGGCTCTAATATACTCCAGTCGTGCCAAGATCAATTCAATCACACTGGAAGCGCAATGAAAATGAGTGGCGTCTATTTTGCAGCTCACACAGCAGTCTGTAAAATTCCTCCATGTCATACTGAGACTGAAGTTGCTGAAGTCTAGTTAGCATAACATTGATTATCATTAAAAACAGGGCTGTCAATCAAATGAATTACATTATATGCCAAATTATCTATCTGTCCGTCCATCCGTCCGTCCTAGATTATTTTCTTTGAATTATAATTCATTTGAATTCTACTTCAATTTGAACTGCAATTCTTCATCATTTACTTGAATAGATGGTAGGAATATTTCTTATATTTCCTTTTATTGCATTTTTAAATTAAAGGCAAATATGTAAGATTTTTGGATTAAAATATCCAAAAACCACAAGAACAATGTTTTGTTGACTTGTGTGCTTGCATTATCTCAGATGTTTCCAAGAATGTTTAAATCCAGAGAAATAAGCAATTTTAACCAGGACATGGACCATGTCCGTACGTTGCCTATCAATGACATCATGCCAGCGTTACCCTGGTTTTTATTTTGTAGAAACCACTGAAACACCAAAGAAGCTTTAATATATTATGTGTTTTATTAGACAGGTGAGCAAGTGTTTGGATACATTCATAGACAGAAAACTAATAATGTTATACAGGTCCTTCTCAAAAAATTAGCATATTGTGGTAAAGTTCATTATTTTCCATAATGTAATGATAAAAATTAAACTTTCATATATTTTAGATTCATTGCACACCAACTGAAATATTTCAGGTCTTTTATTGTTTTAATACTGATGATTTTGGCATACAGCTCATGAAAACCCAAAATTCCTATCTCAAAAAATTAGCATATCATGAAAAGGTTCTCTAAACGAGCTATTAACCTAATCATCTGAATCAACTAATTAACTCTAAACACCTGCAAAAGATTCCTGAGGCTTTTAAAAACTCCCAGCCTGGTTCATTACTCAAAACCGCAATCATGGGTAAGACTGCCGACCTGACTGCTGTCCAGAAGGCCATCATTGACACCCTCAAGCGAGAGGGTAAGACACAGAAAGAAATTTCTGAACGAATAGGCTGTTCCCAGAGTGCTGTATCAAGGCACCTCAGTGGGAAGTCTGTGGGAAGGAAAAAGTGTGGCAAAAAACGCTGCACAACGAGAAGAGGTGACCGGACCCTGAGGAAGATTGTGGAGAAGGACCGATTCCAGACCTTGGGGGACCTGCGGAAGCAGTGGACTGAGTCTGGAGTAGAAACATCCAGAGCCACCGTGCACAGGCGTGTGCAGGAAATGGGCTACAGGTGCCGCATTCCCCAGGTCAAGCCACTTTTGAACCAGAAACAGCGGCAGAAGCGCCTGACCTGGGCTACAGAGAAGCAGCACTGGACTGTTGCTCAGTGGTCCAAAGTCATTCGGAAATCAAGGTGCCAGAGTCTGGAGGAAGACTGGGGAGAAGGAAATGCCAAAATGCCTGAAGTCCAGTGTCAAGTTCCCACAGTCAGTGATGGTCTGGGGTGCCATGTCAGCTGCTGGTGTTGGTCCACTGTGTTTTATCAAGGGCAGGGTCAATGCAGCTAGCTATCAGGAGATTTTGGAGCACTTCATGCTTCCATCTGCTGAAAAGCTTTATGGAGATGAAGATTTCGTTTTTCAGCACGACCTGGCACCTGCTCACAGTGCCAAAACCACTGGTAAATGGTTTACTGACCATGGTATTACTGTGCTCAATTGGCC
Source organism: Anabarilius grahami (assembly GCA_003731715.1). Taxonomy (NCBI): domain Eukaryota; kingdom Metazoa; phylum Chordata; class Actinopteri; order Cypriniformes; family Xenocyprididae; genus Anabarilius; species Anabarilius grahami. The sequence goes on along the minus strand of RJVU01048406.1, from coordinate 1,530,645 downwards.
TGCCAACTCTCCTGACCTGAACCCCATAGAGAATCTGTGGGATATTGTGAAGAGAAAGTTGAGAGACGCAAGACCCAACACTCTGGATGAGCTTATGGCCGCTATCGAAGCATCCGTATCTAATATAATAAAACAGCGCTGTGTTACCCCACATATGCTTGACCGGAAGAAGCGGAAGCGGAGACTGTGGCATAATAAAAGTTCTGCTGCTCTCGAGCCGTGTTTCGCGCTTGTCTCTCATTAGCAATCGCTCCAGCGGCCTCATTTCTGCTTGGACAACACTCGGCCCTGCTCTGCTTCATACTACAGTAACGTTAATAATCTTATCCAAGAACATGATTTCTGCCCGAGTCCCATCTGATTCTTTTCCACCAGCTGTGAGGTGAAGACAACACGTCCCATGATTCCGCGAAATCAAGACGTCATCAAGCTACGCCTTTGTTTTGATTAAAGAACCTTTAGCGGCGAAAAATGACATATTATGCCTTTAACAACACTAAACTGACATGTTCATTTGACAGTGCTAAAAAAAAAACTTCATATGTCCAATCAGTAGCTACGTTTACATGGACACCTTTTGTTTCAATCGGAATGAATTCATTCTAATTGACCCTTCGCCGGGAGTTTGATTGACAAGCGATCTAACCAATCATAATGCCGAATCCGCCTTTTTGTCCGACAAAGCAGACAGGAGTTAGAAGATTAACCTCGGTGGACTTGAACTTGAAAAATGGTGTGTACTGACGTCTTTCCGCGTTTGAAACAACATTCATTCTCATGTTCATTCATGTTTATTTGATGCTATAAATTAACTAGTAGGAAGAGATGATCGGTTCATGAGCCGCTTGATCTGAGGCGCTACAGCAATCTGTCACGACACATTAAAGAGCCACAAAATGCTTTTTATTGTTTGTTTTTCTTAAAAAATTACACAATTTGAAAGCTGGAACTTTGTTTAATATCATAAGTAACCTGCTCTGTCGACGAGTTGTCAGTGTCCGCGATATATTTTTCACTCTGTGTGGCATGACAGCGCCATGACTTGTCGGACAAAGCAACAGTAACTAAGGGGGGCGGGTCTTTGCGAAGGGTCAATTGATGAATCCCAACATAGTGTTTACATGAACACTAAATAAAGTGATCAGGTTGATGTGTATGTTTATATGTCACAAGCTTCAAATCGGAATTGATTTTTTGAAATGTGCACACTGCACGAATATACAGTATATACTAGTGGGACGTTGTACTGCTCCACTTCAAAGATAATGAGTGGAAGTAGATTTTTAGAATGACGACAGTCACTTTATTCAACAATAACGACAGCTCATTCCGTGCATGCGTAGTACTTTCCAGTTTCAGTTTTCAATCTGATCAAGTGTTTACACGTCCCGTTGAACGGATTAGAAAAGGTTTAAACCAGCCCTTACAATGGATTTGGCCAATTCATTCTGATTTACATGGTTACATGTGACTTTTCTATTCTGACTGTGCTACTAGTCTGATTACAATTGGATTATTAGGGTCCATGTAAACACAGCTGGCACAGCGTGCATAGGTTAATTTTTTACTTTGTTTGTAGGGTAAAAAGCAGCACCTATAAGCAAGTAAACAAGAGACATTCCTTCCTCTCCTGTTCCAATGTGCCACCTGAGAAGCTACGTGATGCATGTGGCTGGATATGAATGGACTGTTTACACTTCATGCACGTTTTGAATGCCTTCCATGGGTAAAACATAGAGCAGGTCTTTGCTGCTTCAGGCATGTCGGATCACCTCCAGCCACAATCCTTTAAAGAATCAAACACTGCACAAAGCTTGATCCCCATACCATGTGCATGATATATTATACTGTGGATCACTTCTACTATGCAGAAATTTCGATTTTAGGCTACGGTAATAAATCAGGTATTACACAAGTGCATAAACCAAGGTTAGTAACCTTCATTCATAAATAGCAGTGGCAGACCAGTTAACAACCTCGAGATTCCTTCTGTAAAAGCATTTCCTAGCTTTACCAGGAGAAAATGGCTGGATAAGCAGAGAGCTCTAGTGTAAACGCTTATAGGTGTCTTTTTAAATAGCTTTCTAATGCGCTTTAAGCACCGCAGCATAGTGTGTATCAAAGAGAGCAACAAAAGAAGCGAGGCTGAGCAGATGTAGTTTCTCCTCCTACAACCCGTGATCCTTCTTGATAGGCACATAATGAGAAGCAGACCAGTGTTCACACCGTAACACACACACACACATCCACATTCATTATTCATGCCATATTAGCTTCTTTATTAGAATGGAGGGAAGGTGGAAACCAGCAAAGGGAGGAGAATGTTTGTGCCACTGGGATGGAGAGACAGCCTGGCTCTTTTCCTTTGGTGAAATGTGTGCTGATCGGAGTGTGTTTTACATCACTGTACAGGTTGAGAGACTTCAGAGACTTTTCACGAGTGAGCTGGAGTCAGTGTGACCACAGCAGTTTCCTGAGTTTAATTTAACTAGTGCTGCACACACTGAACAGTTCATTGGCAGTAATTTGAGCCATTTAAACAGTACAGAAGCATTTGTTTATTATAAGTGTGAGCCAAATATAGAAATCTACTACAAAATACTGATTCACTAAGAATAAACTGCCCTCTCTGACAGCGGTGTTTTATTTAGACACATTGTCGGCATATGTTCAATTCACTTATGTGAGTCAGGTAATACCCACGAAAATATGTGATGAACACAAGTTATGTTTTTGTGTACACATTACACATTTAATTTAGCACATTTAAGAGGCTGGTTAAATTTGACTTGGTTAGTGAATAAGATGCAGGGTTATGTGCTAAAATGTTGTGAATGTTTAGTGAATTCAACCCTGGAAACTTTCTTCATTTAGGTTTACCTGCATGACATTTGCCATTAATGTGAGTGACAGTGTATACAGAGACACCGGAACACACTCAAACAGAGAGAATAAGCAGGATTCCTTGTGGAATTAGACAGACAGATGAGAAACACCAGTGAAAAGAACAGCTGCATTCTTTCTTACAATACAGAATGATCCTGAGGACAACACAAGAACAAACAGAGAAGAACAGAAGGAACAAAGTGCAACAAGAAGTGCTGGTCAGTAGAAAGAACAGAGGCATGACTAATGAGGCAAGAAGAGAAAAGGAAAAGAAGAAACATGAAAAAGAGACAAGATGAGTGGACAAGTAAAGAGAGACGAGATGAGACAAAACAAGACCAGAGGAAAAGTTGAGAGATTAAGCAAGGCAAGAGATAAGAGATAAAGAGATAAGAACACTGTAAAACTCAAGTTCAGAATACTCAGAACATTTGAGGAAACTTATTACCTCAAAACAATTAAGTAAATGAGCTCTTTTTTTTAAGTTAGTAAAACTTAAAAATTTTGTGACAAGTGGGGCAGGGCCGAGAGCCGTGGAAGCGGAACAAGGCCAGTGTGGTGCACAGGTGTCTCTCATTAACAATCATTGTCACGGGCATCCCTTCGCTCCCACAGTTCTCAGCCTCGCCCAACTCATCATCATGTTAATTACATACAGTTCATTTACCTAAACATAACAATCAGATCTTGGTTAAATGTTAGATAGCAAATAACACATGCTATTATAACTATCAAAGAGACTGTCATTATATACTTGAATGTATATAATCAAACAACATACAGTATATGTGGTATTAAAAGTTTTGCAGCCCATCCTCAACCTAACCACAGGCTCTACTCTTCACCACAATGGTGACCCTACAAAACTAACAGAACAGAACAGAAATCCCAACATAACACAACTTTAAACATTAACTTATGTCTCCCTGTGTTAATCTTGTGCAAAAACACACAAAATAACACTTAATTTCAACATTTATTTTCCTTATACAGTCTGACGTAGACTATGCTGGGAATCGAAATCTGCTGCATCTCAATCATATTAAGTTTAGCTTACTACAATCAAATTTTCGTAACACTTCAGAATACTGATCCTTCATTAATTTATAACTACACAGGAACAAATGAGTAATGCATTATTAACACTCTAGTAACTACTATTAACTAATAAGAAACTCTGATTAATGAATTAGTAAGTAACAGTGCAGTTGAATGTGGTAGTTCACTATCAGCTAATCAATAATAATCAATCATACCTTCCAGAGAACTACTAAGAACTACTATATACAGGTTCATAATTAACATGAATGATGCATAATGTATAATTAATTCTAAAGTGAAGATCATGGTAACCCACTAATAATGACTGAAGTATTACCAAATCCTTCAGAAGGAATTACTAATTATTTGTATCAGTATTCTAAAGTGAGAAACATGATAACTCTCTAGTAACTACTGGAGTCATTGTAAACCTTTGAGGTTTTTGTAAAGTAGTAATGACTCAAGAGTTACTACATAATTCTAAAGGAACTACTACTTATTTGGATCAGTATTCTAAAGTAAAGATCATGTTAACCCATTAGTAATTACTTAAGTTTTACCAAATACATCAGAAGGAATTACTGTACAAAAACCTCAAAGGTTTACAATGACTCCAGTAGTTACTAGAGAGTTATCATGTTTCTCACTTTAGAATACCTATCCAGGTCTTCAGAAAGAACAAAAGAAGAAAGGCACCAGCAGCATCTGGACAGACCAGGGACTTATGTGAGGATCCTGTTTGTGGACTTCAGCTCTGCTTTTAACACCATCATTCCATCACTCCTCCAGCCCAAATTAACCTCTGTCTGTCAGTGGATCACCAGCTTCCTGACAGACAGGCAGCAGCTAGTGAGGCTGGGAAAATTCTCATCCAGCACCCGCACCATCAGCACCGGCGCCCCTCAGGGCTGTGTCCTCTCCCCACTGCTCTTCTCCCTCTACACCGAAGACTGCACCTCTAAAGACCCCTCTGTCAAGCTCCTGAAGTTTGCAGATGACACCACACTGATCGGCCTCATCCAGGATGGTGATGAGTCTGCTTACAGACTGGAGGTTGAACAGCTGGCTGTCTGGTGCAGTCTTAACAACCTTGAGCTCAACACGCTCAAGACAGTGGAGATGATCGTGGACTTCAGGAGAAACCCCCCTGCTCTCCCCCCACTCACCATCATGAACAGCACTGTGACTGCAGTGGAGTCATTCAGGTTCCTGGGCACCACCATCTCTCAGGACCTGAAGTGGGACAACCACATTGAGTCCATTGTGAAAAAGGCCCAGCAGAGGTTGTACTTCCTTCGCCAGCTGAGGAAGTTCAACCTACCACAGGAGCTACTGAAACAGTTTTACTCTGCCATCACTGAATCCATCCTCTGCACTTCTATATCTGTCTGGTTCAGCTCAGCTACCAAATCTGACCTCAGAAGACTACAGAGGGTAGTCCCGTCTGCTGAGCGAATCATTGGTACATCCCTCCCCACTCTCCAAGAACTGTACTTATCCAGAGTGAGAAAAAGGGCAAAGAAAATCATTCTGGACCCCTCACATCCAGCACACTCCCTCTTTGAACTGTTGCCATCTGGTTGACGCTACAGAGCTCTGAGCACCAGAATGACCAGACACAAGAACAGTTTCTTCCCTCAAGCAATCCATCTCATGAACACTTGACAAACACGGAACACACAACACTATTATACTTTTACTTAATAACACATACTTATTTATATTTCAATTTGCACACATCATAACTGTACATACAAATTGTCTATATTATATATTGTGTTTTGCACTTTGTCTATCTTGTATATTTGTATATTATTCTTCATTTCTTTATATTATCTGTGTCTTGTCTTGTCACTGTTACTCTGTTGCACTGTGGAGCATCTGTCACTAAAACAAATTCCTAGTATGTGTAAACATACCTGGCAATAAAGCTCTTTCTGATTCTGATTCTGATTCTGATTGTTCCTGTGTAGTTATTCATTAATGAAGGATCAGTATTCTAACCCAAATTTTGAGTTCACACAACTTTTTTCTATTAAGTACAATGAACATTCATTATTATTTGAGTGAAACACTCATTTCATTTAATTAATTCCACTGTTCGGTTTTACGAGGTAAGAAGAGTCAAGATGAGAAGACAAGACAAAATGAGAAGAGAAGACAAGACAAAATGAGAGAGGAAGAAAAGACAAGGAAAAACGAGAAGAGAAGAGAAGAGAAGAGAAGAGAAGAGAAGAGAAGAGAAGAGAAGAGAAGAGAAGAGAAGAGAAGAGAAGAGAAGAGAAGAGAAGAGAAGAGAATGATGGGATGTACTTTTATGTTGGCAGGTGAACAAGACCTTCATGCAGGTAGACCCTCAAAAGAGGCAGTCGGCATGTTCAAGCAGGTTTAGTATAACCCCTCATCACAACCTGAGCCAGTTTAAATGAAGGTGACAAATAAATGAGGAAAGGTGGGTGTGAATATAGGTTGACATGAATCTGAAATCTTCATCCAACATAAAGACCCATGACCTCTTTGTCTCTGCACAAAATAATTTGTGGACTTGGAAACAACAAATAGTGTCATTTACACTTCTGACTACGCAGCATGCAACTGTATATATTAAATGAAAAAACAAATACGTGTCGCACGCCACTGCTTGAACAAACCCACGCTTTTGTCTTAAAAGGCGTCAACATTCTCCATCACAAAAGACTTTGTACCTTAGTGATGAAAACCATCAATAGTACCATAGTAACTTAATAAAGCCACAGTGCAGTGTTTACAAACTCATTGTGCCTCTTCTCTTCACAACTCACTGTAGCCTGCAAACACATGAATGGACGCACCCAAAAGTGCCTGCGATTCACGCGAGAGGAAGTGGTTTGTCTTTAACATGACAGATGTTGAAAGAGAGGGGACGTATTATGCTGTTGGAGAATAATGAGACGGCTCAGAAATTTTAAATAGACGCTTTGTTGTTCTTCGATGACTGACGTGGAGATGCATGTGTATGTTGCACATTATGTTCGCGGTGGCATAGCGGTTATGTAAACGCAATAATCCCCCTCCATACAAACACGCCGGAGGCCAGCATGAACCAATCAGCCCTTGATATCTGCTTTCTGTTTATCAACACTTCAGCAAGTGTTACTGTCTATGGGAGATGACAGGGTTTCCAGCCCGTAGCCCTCTTAAGTCGACTCCACACCGGCCTTTATTTATAGTCTTGTGCCAGTCGGCTCTTTTATACACTTTCAGTAAATGGACAGAGTGAGTTGTGCATGCACTTACTGTAAGAGAAACTGAGGCGAGGGGTGACGTCGTCTTCTGCTGCTTGGCCCCATCCAACCAGGAGGAACAGGAAAGAGACACGTGTCATGTTTAGTGTCCACATTTTGCTCCTTGTGTCTCAGTGTGCTCTGTCTCTGGATTTTCTGGTGCTCATGAAGATCTTTACCCTTGCTTGTTTATTTTTCTTCTTCTCCTCAAACTTCTGAAAACGAGAGCCGTGTATTGTTGTGAAGACCGGTGGTCACCTTTGCAGGGCCTTACAATTGTGGATTTCCACCAAGAAACAAGTCCTCAAGGACGATGATACGGCCCAAAACAGTCTCCATGTGCTTGTGTAGACGGTCACACAGGCTTCTCAGCAATCTGTAACAAACAAGAAACAAGAATAGTCACATTAAAATGAGATAAAACATTTTATTACTGGTGGGAACTGTTTCATCAAAACGGCTTTTACACTGAAAAAAAAAATTGCTGTAGAAACCATTTTCACTCAGAAATTGCTAGTACATTTCAAAGGTTGGAATGAACAATTATAAAGAAACAGCATGTAACACATTGAATTAAACGTGATATTTTGAAGTAGACAAACTGAATATTTCCTTGTAAAGGCCAATTCACATTGAACTGGCAGACGCAGACCAGAACGGACAAACAATTACAATACGTCATTTTTCAGAGATTCCACGACCTGACAAACGCAGACTCAACGTTCAAATGGCAAAAACAAGAGCTGACCAACTGCAACAGATAATGACAGAGGTAACACACTGATCCCACAAAACTCATTGGTCGGCGTCTTTTGGTGCAGAGTGAATTGGCCTTAAAATGTACTCTAATAATCTTTGTTTTATTTACAACTTTTTAAAAAAGGCCTGTATACACCTGCTTTTAAGAAGTGTTTTGGTCGAATGGACCACAAGTAGACAAGGGAGACACATTCCCGTTTACACTTGGTGTTTTAATCCGTCTCTTTTATCCACTTTCAACCACTTCTGTCCTGATTTCTTTGAGGGGAGGGTCTATGGGCAGGTAAATGTATGGGTTTTTTCAGATCTTTCGATCTAATGGACAAAATCGTGCAATTTACATATGAACGACGGAAAACCATACGAAGAGCAGCAGCTTTCGTTTCTGCACTGAAAGTCAAAAGACCATGCCGAGCGCTGTGAGGGCGTATCAGGAATGGCGAGAGAACATTGTGCTTGGTACATTTTTTGTCTTCAAACCAAACTTGGGTCTTCAGCCGACAAAGTTTAAACCCCGTCTGGCTAGTGCGCTTCCCATTATCTTTACACATTAGGTCAGTAGGCGGAGAGTAGGCAGTCTTTTGTGGCTGTTTGAACACATTCGACCACATGAGCGTTTACACTACGAAAGCAATCCAGTCGAATGTGTTTTCGACTACCCCTGGAAGTGGTCGAAAGTGGTCAAGCACAAAACGTTTTAAACTCTGTTTACACCTGTATTTAGCGTCGTCCACATGTGATCTGATCGACCAAAACACATCTTAATACCAGGTGTAAACAAGGTGCTCAGAATATTCAGGGTTTTTTTGCAGTCTGCAGATGTGGATTTAATATGCCATATTAATTAGGACTGATCATGCAGCAAAAAAAATTGCATCCAGCCTGAGCTAGTTTGCTGGTCTTGGCTGGTTTAAGGTAGCCAAAGCTTGTTAAAGTTGGTTGCCCAGCTGAGAGGCTGAAAATAAAAAAAGTGCCCAAAACCCCTTTAAAACTGACAAAAATCTTTTACTTAATCAAGACCATGTGTGTTTATATATTTCTAAATGAAGCAAACATCCTTCATGCTACGCTAAACCCACAATACAGTGTGAAAGAGTCACATTATGTCACGCTTGATAGCACCAGGAGACGTGGGAGTTCAAACCAACAGTCTCCTACCTGTATGGTAAACTCTCCGTGTGGGGTTATATCACTGAAAATCAGCAGTAAGATTTGGACTGTGCCAAGAATTGCCGCATGAATGAGAATATGTAGCCCTAAGGGACACAGATTTACACAATATTTACTCACTGCTCAGCAGGGCTCTATGTCTGTATTTAATCAGCTCTAATCGCTAAGGTGAGCATGTTTGGGTCTAAGTTTGTAGAAAACGGCACTGTTTAAAAGACCTCCATTGCTGTTCACTGTAATATGTTGCGTTTTGTATTCTAGTGTTAGCAACTAATACTTGGTCTGCCAATATCACAAGAAACTGGTGCACAGCATTTGTTGGTGAACAAAAAAACCAGTCTGAAACAACCCTACTGACGTAAGCCTGTCTTCTCAGTAGGGTGTAAGGATGATAAGGCAATAAATAAGTACTTCCTGGAAATTGTGGTATCACTTATTAGACAATGTAGTATGCATCATTTTCCATTTACATGTTAGGTTGCAAAGTTCTGAGAACCGTGTTTGCCATAATCACCCATCATCTCAGTTCCGTTCCATAAAGCACTGTTCTGAGAACGGATTTTCAACATAATACCAAAAAAAGTATAATTTCCAGCCTCCTGCTAAGATTACCTCATTTGCTCCCATTTAGATAAGAAACGTAAAGGCATACGTGGAGTTTCACTGCCAGGCAAATGAAATGGACTGTAAATAAGTTGAATAGCTTTGCACTTGATATGTGATCTATAGTTACAGCAAAGAACCCAACCCTGTCATCAGCCCAATATGTCAGTGGGCAAACACTTAAGTGGTTTCCATTACTCTGGCTATGTAGACGAGCCTTTTTAGCACAACCACAAAGCTAATCCAATTTCAATTCCCATTTAGGTTTAGGATTTAATATCAATGTCAAATGTGTATACTTTATTGTTATGAACTGCCAACAGTAAAGGGCTAACAAATGGGATGTGGTGTAAAATCAGTATTTGAGGAAGTAGACAAAGCAGTCTGGCTTTCAACAGACAGAATGAATGTCTAAAACATACATGCCACAAGTATGTTCAATTTTAAAAGGTGTAATTATTACGTTTTAATTGTGTAACTCCAAGTTTTGAATGATATAAACTTAAAGGAATAGTTCACCCAAAAATGAAAATTCTGTCATCATTTACTCAAGTTCCAGTTCCAAACCTGTATTCATTTTTTTTCTTGTGCTGAACACAAAAGAAGATATTTTGAAGAATGTTAGTAACTAAACAGTTTCTGGTCCTCATTGACTTCCATAGTTTTTTTTTTTTCTTCTTCTTTCTTTTCTCTCTCTATACTATGGAAGTCAATGGGGACCAGCAACTGTTTGGTTGCCAACATTCACACAAAATACCTTCCTTTATGCTCAACAGAAGAAAAAACTTCATGCAGGTTTAGAACAACTTGATGGTAAGTAAATGCTGGCAAAATATTTGGGTGAACTATCCCAAAAAAATGAATCTAGTAGTATAGGTATGGCAGTAATGCTTGCAGATCATCATTTCTATTTGTGCTTTAAAACAAAACTTAAAAAACTGAGCCAACACTGTAATTTGGCATCAAGCTCTAAGAGTGATACTGCAGGCCAATTTACTGTACAACTGCCAAAACAGCAAGGATGCCTTGCTCTAATATAGACAACAAGAGAGCACGGCACAAGCTGACAGTCCCAGAATAAAAAGAAGACAAAAACAAGGCTACTTTTCCATCTGGAGCACGACAGACCTTGGACTCCCACAGGAAAGATTCACATCCCAAACGGGAAAACTGCTGCTTGTTTAAACAGCATCTCAAAATCATTATGGCACAACATGAGGAGATAAACTGATTACAAGTGAGTATGTTTTAGGTTTCCACAAATGAGTTTCTGAAGAACTGCTGAATCATTGATGATTGTGGTTTATCAACATCAGACAAGTCCTAAAGGCACAAAACACTAGATGTTTATGTCTGATAAAGGCAGATTTATATCACCATTTATGCAGTATATATGACATCTAAGATGAAACCTATGAACAACAAATGGCAACAAAGTAGCACAAAAGGACACATGCAGAAAATATGGAGCCTTTTTGTATAATCTAGTGATAATACATCAACAACCACCACAAAAAGCTGATTTCCCTTTAGAAAAGTTCACAAACTTCATGTGTTTGCTGTATTTTGCATTGGCTACAGTGTTTCACTATGCACCTTCAGATACTAAATGAAGACTTAGTGCATTCTATCTCAGCTCTGACAAGAGATATGTTTACAAGGTCAAACTCCTCCTGCTACTGTCCATATGCTGGGGTTGGAATGTGTCTTGCACTGGTCAAGGCTGTGGCTTCAGCCATATTGGTGTGGGAGGTTCGCTCACCAAGCACCATTAGTCTTCCTAGTGCTGGGAAAGCTAGAGTGACGTCCCAGTTGACCAATGGCAATGTGATCTCATTAATTTCAAGTTTTGACAGGAAGAGGATAAATGCTTCCGAGGCACGTGAGGAGCTGAAGTAGGACGTTAAAGGTCTCTCTGTCATCACAGTAGTAAGAAAGGGCAATAATATGTATTGCATCTCTGTTGGGTTAATGCAGGAGCCACATCATCTCAATACTCGTCCTCAACTGTTCCTAAATCCTAAAATTAACAACCCTAATGAAGAGTTAACCATTCAGATAGAAACAATGGTAAAACATGTTTTAACTTATCTGATTTGGACTGAACTATTTTTTGTTTGATAGTTTTTAAGATTTTTAAGATCTATGGTGTTTTGTTGGTGGGTTGATCTCTAACAGCCAGTTAAAATGACTGATACACTATGACTTGAATGACTTTATGTGATTTGTAATATGAAAACAAATCATTTGGAGACATTTGGAGGGTATTTATCAGAAGGAACTGGGGACAAAGTGTCCTCTAGTGTCAAATATGAAAAAAAAAATTGAAAGGCAAAATGGTTTGCATCATCATAAAGTAGGAAACTTTCATCCTCTGACCAAAGAATAAATAAACTGATGGCAAATGTTAACAAGTTCATAAATAATCTCTATTCAGCCAACGGCCAATTCTGTGTTCTCCCGGTACGTGAGCCACATGTGACGATGGCATCAGATGTCACTTCCTCTATGTCATAAAAATAGAAATAGTTTATTACACAAACAGCTGTCCAGATTATCAGGTTTGTCAGATGGGATAAAATTATGGACTAATGCTTTTCCTTTGTTCGGTATGCAACAGTATCTTCCTCTTCTAGGAGAAAAAATTAATTCACCTAAAAAGTATCCGACACCAGTGTTGTTAATTAAAACTAAACTAAAAACTACAAATCGAAACAATTTAAAATATTTTTGTTAATTGAATAACCTGAAATAAAATAAAATATACATATTTGATCAACAAACTGAAATAAATAAGCAAAATAAATAAATAAAGATACAAAAATAAAGTTAAATTAAATTAAAACTAACTTCAAATTATTAATAAATACTATAATAATATAAATTATACTAAAATAACATGATTAGACACTTTTTTTTCCATTTTAAAAATGGAGAATGCGTATTTATTCCGTATTTATTATTTATTCATGTGGCAGGTTGTGGACTTAAGTCGCATGACGTGTCTTGACTCTTGACTGAAATAAATACTTTGAATGTTGCGATCCTATTGGACTTATGATAGCTACCTGAATCGTAACAAAGCACTGTTTGCCAGAGGAGAACTGGCCCCCCGACTATGCCTGGTTTCTCCCAAGTTTTTTTTCTTCTCCATTTTAACACCTGTTTGCCACATGTTTGCCACCTGATGTCACCTGTTGGAGTTTGGGTTCCTTGCCGCTGTCGCCTTTGGCTTGCTTAGTTGGGGACACTTGACTTGACATTTGATATTCAACAGTGCTTTGATCTGCCTGCATTGACACAATTTTCTTTAAGAGCTGCTGTGCAGCCAAAATTATATACCAGTTATCAGTGTAAAGCTGCTTTGACACAATCTGCATTGGATAAAGCGCTATATAAATAAAGGTGACTTGACATAATCAAAGAAGTCTTGTGACTCGACTTAGACTTTGACAGCGACTCGCAACTTGACTTGGACTTGAGCCCTCTGACTTGTAAAGACTTTATGGCCTATACCATCTAAACCCGTTGTGATTGCTCTCTGGTCCCTGCAGCGTATGATCAAACCAGTAAGATTAGCGCTGCTTTGGCTGGCACTGGGCCAGAGAGGGACTCGCTCAGCGAGCGCTTGTCATATATCACAACTGTTCATCGTTTTTAACCACATAATGTTTATTATATGTTTCAGACATTTAAATACACAAGTTCTAGCAAACCATTTATAATTTGAAAAAAGGCCTATATACAATGATGTGTGATGTGAAAGGGGGGTGGGGGGTGGAGGGGCATTTATATTTCAGCGACTGAAATGAAATCATGTTCTCTTGGTTAAAATTGCATTCCAATAACTTAAGAATTGAAGCTTTGAGGACTTGACTTGAGACTTGAATGCAAAGACTCAAAGCTTACTTGTGACTTGGAAAACAATGACTTAGTCCCACCTCAAGTGTGTGGGTATGTGTCCGTGGATGTGTGAGTGCAGAAGCAGATGTGTGAGATGAGGAATGTGTCGTGACTCAAGGGGACTTTAAAGAATAACTAGCACATGTGTGACAACTGTATGACTCATTGCTCTCGAAGTGCCTGCTGAAACGGTCCATTGCAGAAGTTCTGCAAACTTTGAGATCATATACATATGAACACCTATGAATCAGAGAACACAACCAATGTGATTGCAATACATGACTCAGGTACAGGAAGTAATGCTGACACCTGTTCACATGCACTGTCATCAGAGTAAAGTTCAAAATTGCTATCTATTTGACTTCCTGTGCAGTACGGAAACAGTGAATCATGAAGTACGGGATCTGAGATTGTGAAGTTTTCCGCTGTCCTCATCTCTGAGCTGATCCCCAGACCCAGCTTAGAGTAATTAATGGCCAACTCCTCCCTGGGTGATCTGGCCAGCCTTAATTACATCCATATGTTCTTTAATAGCCTAATTAAAATCTTATTAAATAGCCAAAGCAAAATGGAAAAAAATCTGCCTCAATTCACGTTTGAAAATGTTAAAAAAGGAGCTTCCACAAATGATCAGTCAATTTTTTTAGGCAAGACTTCACAGATGAAAAGCATTACATTTTAGTTCAATTAAATGGGTGACCTAACTAGATAAATGCGGATAAAATGTAAAATATGACCATGAAATGGCCCAGGAATATCATTACCTCTGTCTCTTTAAAGTAAAATACCTCTAACGGGGACAGAGTCAGATGTGCAAATATTTCTAGCGGAGATTCATTTTGTCCACTCGCTCCTGCCTAGAAATTTCCATAACAGATGTGAGGTCTGTGAAATGTAGAACAGCACAGAAGTGGCTGCGAAAAGACCTGCTAATGCCATCAACTCTTTGTCAGGTAAAACGATACTTAAATGAAAAGCTGTTTCTGGTATGCTCTTAATTTTGGTGCATATTTAATTATCTTACTGGTTGAATTAACGTTACAAATATAACGATATAGTTCTAAAAAGTTGTTCTAAATATAAAAGAATAGCAAAGTCCACACCACAACTATAATGATAATGGCACAGATAAATGAATCACTTTAAGAAGATTTCTTCCAGCTGATGTAGACAGCCAATCAGAATCCATCCTGCTTTAAAAAGCACAAGCATTTGAAGTGGCAGACAACAAACCTGCAGTGTGCATGTAATGGACGTAGGCTGGTAAGAGCTGTGCGACTGACGCTAGAGGCTGCGGTCTTTAGCCTACTTGTTAGAGTGCCAGACTCCCATGCTGGCGTACCCGGGTTCGAGTCCCGCTTAGAGCGGGTGGTTCGAACAGGAGGAGTTATATTGGTGCCGTGACCCGGATGGGAGTGAGGTTTAGGGGGGTTAGTGTAACGGACGTAGGCCGGTAAAAGCAGTGCTTGTAAATCTCACTCCTAGTGACTGACGTTAGAGACTGCGGTCTTTAGCCTCCGTGTTAGAGTGCCGACTCCCATGCAGGCGGAGCCCGGGTTCGAATCTCGCTTAGTGCGGGTGGTTTGAACAGGAGGGGTTACACACGCTTAGAATAAACAGAACAATGCTGTCCGCTGGTGTGGACGCTAATATAGTTATTGTTATAGTTATCATTTTGAACGGGCCTTTACAGTTGCAATTAAAGGCCCAGAGTTCTCCACTTTTGGCTAATACTACTTACTGATCCATGCTGGACAGAAACAATGTGTGGACTGTCACTGGATGTACTTGAATGCCAAAGTGCAATTTGAGCAATTTCAATATAATTAGACTTGTAATGCTACTAGTGTCACAGCATTGACTCATCTCTGATGGCATCCCCACTGCTTTCAGTTTTATTTCGAGAGAAACAAAGCTTTCTTAATATCATGCAGTGTATATGGAAGAACTGCTGTGGTTTTCCAAGAAATCAGCCTCAATGGAATTTATTACAAAGAAATGCAATTCTCAGAAAAGGGTATATAAAACAGCTCCTCAGATGGAGAAGCCAGAATCTCAATGAACAGAATGCAACAGGTGGAGTTTTGCCATTTCAGTGGGTGGCTGCGTTCAATGTGTTTTATATTTTCCCCCGCAAGTGCAAAATTAAAACAGGGTGATCATATAAAGCATCTCACTTATTATTAGATTATGTTAGTGTCCTGATTTCTAAGATTATGATTGTGTACAGAGTGTGATTTGGCACTGACTCTCTTCATCAACAGGGACTTGCTGCCTTTTTTTTCCAGGCACTTAGACAAAATCTCCCGTTCAAAGTCAGTCTATAACTCATATTAAAGGAGTGGTTGATTATGATTTCACTTTTTTAACTTTAGTTAGTGTGTAATGTTGCTGTTTGAGCATAAACAACATCTTCAAAGTTACGACGCTCAAAGTTCAATGCAAAGGGAGATATTTTAATTGTCTTGTTTTGGGCTTTTGCAGTTATTTTTACAGCATGCAAGTGCTGAATATACAGAAATTCAACACTATACTTGCAGTACATATAGTATATTCACCGTAGTAAGTTGAGATTACGAGGCAAAATGTATAAACTGAAATATCTTTTTTTTCTCTAACATGCTCTGAATGCTGTGTTATCCCTTTGGTTATGTAGTGTCTAAAAAATGATCTGTAGTGTTAATATATTGACAGGCTGTGTATGATCTGAAAGCACTGTTTGAGGTGAAATATGTTTGAGGGGATTGTTTGATCAGGGGAATCAGGGGTTTTGTGTTTAATGTTTTGGGAAAATGGGTGCAGTTTTCAAGAAATGTGTCTTAGCAATTGAGAAAAACTGTGAAATCCACAAACACAAAGTCACTAATAAGTGCTACATGTCAGTATAAGTCCAGTATGACTGCCATATCATCTCATATCATACCAAAATGAACTAAAACAAGTTTAAAATCCTAAAATGTACAAAAGGGGACACTTATTAGTTGACCGCTCTCTTCGAGTATTGCTGTAAGTGGATCACCCTTAGGGGAAGAACCCTCGATGATTTTCTGGAAGTGGCCTTAATCCATGAGGAGCTCTCTCTTTCTCACAGTCCTATTTGAGCAAAGGGAGTATCTATGCCTCATCTTTAGTTTATCTATTCTGCACTGGGTCCTCTGAGACATGATGCATAGAATGTCAACCTCAAATACAAAAGATTTATTTAAAAACAGGAAAATGGGTCTTAAAGTCAAGACCTGTGTTGTATGTTTCTTTTGATGTAATCTAATCTACGGAAGCTATTAATACAATTAGAGCCTCCTGGGGTTGCCAAATGTTCAATAAAAAAAGAACATCAATTGAAGGTTTTCAGATATGAATTTAAGCATATTTAGCTCAAATGAAGATGCAAAATGGGCCTCCCTTACATTATTTACAGCATTGTGTTGTTCTTGGGTCAAATCTCACTATGTTTATTTTATGAACGACAGTTCATTCTGTGCTGGAGCAGCTGGCAAAAGTGATACTGTGTAATTACTCAAGTAAATAATGCATGACGACATTTGCTTTGATATCTACACTGCGCAGTATTTAATTACATTGATTACAGCTGTGCAACTTCATTGTGTCTGTACAATGAGATTCAAGGAGATTCCCTGCAAAGACAGCCTATCTGCTCAAATTATTATTTCTAAAATAAGCAATAAATGTATGGGGGTTTAACACATGCATCTTTACATAGAGGGGAAAAAAGAGACCTGCCTTCTATTAATTGAAGGTCTACTGTGATTTGGGTCCAATAGGTTTCTCATGCCAGCTGGGCCTTTTAAACAGTGGCTGTGTCTGAAAACCAAAGGCAGCTGCATTGCTGCCCAGTCAGGCAATGTATAAAGGCATCTCCTAAGGAAACGTTCAGACAGTTTTCTCAGACAGTGTTTTTAAGCCAATATCTCTTACTGCTCTAAATCATATCATACAGCTGTCACAGAAGTCAAACATCTGTGTCTTCTGAGAATCTCAGCTCCATACCGTGCAAACTCGCTCATAATGCATTTGCACAATTACTGTGTCAGCGGCATTTTAAAAGCATTGCAGGGACAGAAGATAAGTGCTCAGAGGTCTCACGTTGAACCCCACGGTCCAGTAATGATGATCTGTGGAGGCAGTTCATTTTCTTGTAGCCTGACATCAACAGAGGCAATAGTGCACTTGGAAATTACAGAGACGTTCACTAATAAAGCTCTGACAGTTAGGGCATGGAGCTGTCAGCACATTTTTTTCCTGCACTGTTTGCTATATAATGCATAGATATGACTTGTGGGTTTCATGCAATGGCTATCAGGGGACTAGAGAAAGTTTCTGCTTTAGATCCTCCAGGAATCCCGGTATAATTACATACAAACCAGTCTGGAAGAATGCCAGTGCCCTGCAGTCTTGGAATCTACAGGCCTCACTTACTGCCTCTGTGTCTGTCTGTGGTGAAGTTAATAAAATAAATATTTGTTTAATACAGAAAAATCAGACACATCATGAGTTTCTTGTGCAGACACACGGAAAACCTTAATTAAAAATTACAGACAGATTTTTATAAGGTATGGAACCTGAGTTTATT
>RJVU01048406.1:1496435-1511180 GCA_003731715.1 Anabarilius grahami | reverse complement strand
ATGATTATTATATATCAAAAAAAAAAAAAAGCATGGAAGGAAGGAATAAATGTTAGCATTTATGTGATTTTTGAGCCAGCTGTTTTAGAAGTTAAGCCCAGATTTAAACACATGGAGTGACGTTTGTGTGACACAGGTGAAGAGAGCTGTAAAAGTAGTCTCATTTTGAAAGTAGGTCAAGGCCTGCTTAACCACTTTACTTCCATTTCTAAATGTTTCCAATTGTTCAGTATTATCTCACCATCATTTACAGTGGTAGTAATATTGGCTTAAGTGCTGATAAGGGCACTGAAAATACAAAGTTCTGTGCTACTTCTGCTTCCTGTTATGCCTGAGATACTGGCAGTTCTATAATAGCTATATTTATGGACCAATATATTCTATATATCTTTAAAAAAAACAAAGCATACCTAAGAAAGGCTTCCGAATATAGTTAATTAAATCAAGAATACAATCCTTCAGGGACATTAATCTTTTCTCAAAAAAATAATCAGTTGAAAAACAATCTTATTTTTCTATTATGGTGTTATTACATTTTTTTATTTTTTTTTTGGCTGAGGCAGGAAAAATTCTGTTCATTGGCTGCTTGTGATTTTGAATACACGCTTGATCATCCACACGATTTGTAATTTATTCCTTCCTTTTATCCCACACTTTGTTACTACTTTGTAGATACAGACCTACAACTGATGCTTCTAATGAAGCATGCTCGTGCTATCCTTTTATTGTATGTTTTCTACTATAGATGGTGCAGCGTGGAGAAAATGCCTGCATTCCTGGGACTTAACATGCATAAGACAGATGTTCAGGGTGCTGGTAAGTGTGCTACACCCATCAATCACATCAAAGGGCCAATAGTACGGTGCATGTGAGGGGGCCTTCAGAGCACTCGGCCCCTCCTAATGGCCGTCAATATCTCTACCATCACTCAAACTGTCTTTCACAGCAAGACAGATTCCTGCCAGTGCGCCCTGATCCCTCCTAACAGATGGAGCTCTAACTTCATAGCCACCAGTAAAAACTATTTCTAGTATCTTCACTGTAATAGTATTAGTGCTAGTCACAGTCGTGAGCTTGATTAGTCATGCAGGAGTCGGTGTGCACGGACGCATCTCTCAGCAAGTGGGCGTTAAAAGCCCCAGCGACTAAAGGCCCTGCCGGTAATGGCCATAGAGGCTCTTCAACAATGTTTGATATGATTTCATGCTTTTTCCATTGCAAAATACAAAGGCACAGATCATAAACACTGCATAAATCTAGTGCTGGAGAAACATCTACTATAATAACAATTATATGTTGCTTGCAAAAATTTTTTTTTTAGAATACACCTCAATTTTTAGGAAGTCGTCAATGGAGAAAGATGCTTTGTAAGCATGTAATGGTGTAGTTATGGCCGAAGCTAGCCAGCCAACCTTTCTTATGCTGGTTATCCATAGAGGAATGCAGCAAGTGGTTTATTTATACATTACCATTACTAAATTGTATTGCAACATGATACCTCTCTACACAATCAATACAGCATATTGCACAAGGGCATGGCCTGATTGGATCAATGTAATGTTGAGAGAATGGAACCCAAACAAAAATGTATCCTGAGATGCACTGTCTTATGTTAAAGCTAAATGTTGAACAGATCTTTGTAAAACATCTTGTTTCTATATAGCGATACAGAGTGATATGCTGATGTAGAGTGATATATCGCATGGCTTTGAGTGTGATATTGCTTATATAAAGCAGTATAGTAATGTTGCTTGTGTTAGGGGTCAATGTGACTCTAGCAAACAACAATAAAAATAAACAAATAAAATAAATAAATAAAAATAAGGCCACTTCAGGTTCACCTGACCACTAAAATACAACTAAAAAATACAAAAAACAAGCACTAAAGCGAATTTTAAAAAATGTATTTCATTTGAAAACAATAAAATAAAATGAAATAAAATTAATTAAAATAAAATATAAAGTAAGAAAAAACACTAAACCTGGAATCCTGACCTTTATCTAAGTGATGGACTACACTTTTCTACGTGCATCAGAGCACTCGTCTCTTCGATCTCTATTTTCACATTCTGCTGAATCTGATAGCTGATAGTCAATCTAAAAAGCATTTTATGTGGGCTTTTCACATGCAGCTAGATAACCCCTTTACTGTTAAGCAAAGATTGATGACCATTAATTACTGCCCTTCGCTTGGAAGCGACCCAAAGCATCCAAACGATTGAATGCATGACATAATCCCCCAACAGAGTTGAGGCAGAAAGACTGCGGCAAGCTGTTTCTATGGCTGTGAGTCCCAACACTGCAGTCAGTCTGTGCTCTGCCTGACAAGAGCTCTTGTCGATGAGATGAAATGCACTCCGTGCTTTTAGACAGCAAACTTCAAATGCCCATTACGGAGATTAAATCTCTGAACATTTTTCACCAAAACCATGCATGTAAAATCTATCAACAGCACTATAAAATTGGATCAGCATTTTGAATATTAGCAGAAGCTCTTGATTCACTGTTGGTGGGAATTTATTCATGCAGTGCTCACGCTGTTACAAAAGAAACCTGAGGGTCATTTGGGGCTGTTACGCTGCCATAACAAAACCACTCAGCTAGCCTGCCCCGTGCAAACACTGACTGGTGGGTTATCTCATTGCAGGCGGCTCAATAAAACACACGCTCATTCTAGGGCCAAAGAGTGCAATGTCACCCAGGCAGCGGCATCTCAACCATCCCTGTGATCCACACAATCCCTTACAACTCAGATATTTTGAGTAAATTCCACTCCACGCACATTTGAGTCCTAGATGACGCTTTGTGACCCTGGAGGATGGACTGACCCATAATTAATAGGGCCGACATGGGTCATGTCAATCAAAGTGGAAGCTCACTAGCATAACGCTTCGCACTTGAAACATATATGATTCACGTATTTCTGTGTGAGGAAACATTAATTAGAGCTATGTTTGCATCTTTAAGACGCAATTTGTTTTGTCCCCTTCTGAAAAAGTAGTACGTTTAAAAAGAGTACTTATTAGAGAATTAAAATACTATATTTCGAACTTAAGTGTGAACTGAATGACACTTTAAGGTATAGTTCACCAAAAATGAAAATTTTGTCAATATTTACCCTCAAGTTGTTCCAAACCTGTGTGAGTTTCTTTTCTTTTGTTGAATACAAAAGAAGATAATTTAAAGTAGGTAACTAGAAAGTTGACGGCACCCATTGACTATAGTATTATTTTCCTACAATAGAAGTCAATGGGTGCCGTCAACTGTCTGGTTACCAATTTTAAAATATCTTCTTTTGTGTTCAACAGAAGAAAGAAACTCAAACAGGTTTGAAACAACATGAGGGTGAGTAAATTATGACAACATTTTTTGTGTGAACTATCCCTTTAATTGCATGTTAACTCAAATTAAGTGAAAATGTGTAATAATTTCAATTTATATTAAATGCAATTAGCTGAACTTTAGAGTGCTATTTTGACCCTTTTAAGTGGTACACCTTTATGTAATTTCATAATTACTAGGGGTGTGACGATACACTTAGCTCACGAGATGAGACGATACAAGATATTGGGATCACAAGAATGAGACTAGATATATTTTAACACTATTTTTAAGAAATATTCAATGACAAATTGTATGACTGGAAAAATAGTATTTTATTTAGACTGAAGGTCACAAAATGCAAAACAATGCAGGTTCATTTTGAAATGTTTTAAACAAATCTAGGGCTGTCACTAACGATTATTTTGGTAAACGAGTAATCAGTCGATTTTTTTTTGTGTGTGGTAATAAAATAGACCTAAGTGAACAATAGCCTTTAAAATGACTTAAAATACATATATAATAACAATGAGGAAATAATAATGGATTCAATAAAGAATCGAATAAAGATCCCCATTCACACGGACCTGTGAAAACAACTAACAACGCTGTATTATGCATGCCAGGCCAGGCCAGTAGTTGGCGATGTTAGAATTTGGCATATCTAAATAATGCATCTCCGCTGGTTGAAGTAGTGGTGCAGTAAATCTACACTTTGCTGGAAAAGTGTTAATAAACTCGGTATCTTGAGCAGCACTCGCAGACTTAACGTGCAATACGCATGATGTCACAGTTTTGGTTTTACGCGGGGAAGATAACGGCGTCGTTTTTAAAAACTTGCACTCTGAAACCTGTTTCCAAAAGTTTGCATTTTCAGGCCCCCAAAACGCTGTTGTCGTGTAAATGAACGGCCAAAACACATACACATTTTTCAGTTTTTTGTTGAAAACGGTGTTGTATAAACGGCCCAGATGGCAATTTACAAAACATTGAAGTCTGATTGGTGGGTAGGTGTTTAGAAGTATACCACAGCTCCTCAAGTTGAGACGTGATGAAAGTCCAGTTAATCCAGTATGAAACAACAAGTTCCAACACCACCTCTTTTAAAAGGAAACCCTTTTCATGAGCATATTATTGTGGAGAGGTGTGAGGGAGCAAAATACTAAAGGAAGGGTTTTTTATGAAAGGAAGTACTGCAGTACATGGTCTAGTTTCACCTTTGAGGTGTGACTGAGTTTGTAATTCAATAGTGATTGCACCACCCAGCTCAGGTTATGCAGGTCAGAGCTGATAGAACGGAAGATGAAAATGAAATTACGCGTTACAGGCTTACGAATCTGGTGTTCCTGTGCCAGTTGACAACTCAACCTGATTCACATGGCTGATCATTTTTGTTTAAGATCCATAGGAGCTGATCCAACTCTTTAGATACAGCCATGATGCCAGGAACTAGACATAAACCTTGATGTGTGACTGAGATTGCACTGAGTGAGGACCAGTCGTAGCCTGTTTTTATCACTCTCATTTCTAGGTTAATCTGATAATCAGACAAATTTGGATCATTTTCAGAAGATATAGACCTTTTTCGTTGCTTCGATCCCAAAATTAAGCTGGATACAGTACAACCGATCTTTTTCAGCAGAACATGCTACATCAAAGGGGAAATTATAATCTTAGCAGAATGTTTTTCAACAGACATGAGAGACATTTTCAGCTGTCAGACATATAAGTACGCATGCTTTGATCTCACTCATATTACAGTCCTGATAGCAGGATAAAGGCCCATCTCTCTACAGCTCTTTGAAGCAGCACTGAGCTCTTAGCAGTGGATGATGCAGAAAATGTTCAAACACACACAAAAAATGATCTTTCAGATTTAAGGAATTTGGAAAACACCATCAACCAACAGTTTGATTATTTAGAAAATAAGAAATAATAAGGCAATAAGACCCGAATAGATGAACAGTTGGCATGGTCTAAATAACTGTATGTTGATATATGCAGTATACACACAGGCTTGGTTTTTCATACAATATAATATAATATATATAATTGCAAAATCAGTCTTAACTAAAATCCCTATATAATTAGGCTACTTTGGGGTTCACCTGACCCCAAAAACATGTCTGAATATATAAAATAGGTCTGGGCATTGAATGAAATTTCACAATTCGATTCGATTTTGATTAATTCGTTTATCGATTAATCAGGTACAGTACATGGCAAATTTCCTCAAGGAAAAAAATATCTCTCTCAACTAATGTTGTAAACTATACAGGGAACCCCATGTAGTGCATTACTATAATATTAAAGGTTAAAATTAACTGATTTGTAGGCTACATATAAGGAAGTTTTTTTTTATAATAATAATAATAATAACGTTAATATAATACATTTCTACTCGTTTTTTCATTTAAATGGCTGTCATAAAAACATGATGTTGCTTATTCAAACATAGCCTAAACATTAGGCTAAATATGAGTTAAGAGCAGGTTAAGTAAAAATACAGAAAATTTGCAAAATAGTGCATATACGGTAGTCAACATTTGAAGTGGATTAAAACCTTTCATCAAAGTTGTCCTAAAACCGTCTTCTTAGGACAACTTAGTTCCTAGGACAACTTTGATTAACTTTTTTGATCCACTTCAAATGTTGACAACTGTATTTAATAAGTTTTTTGACATTGGATGGCTTTTCTGAGATAAAACATTACATTGTTCACAAGCTGTTTTATTGAACACAGATTGAACGATTACAAGTGACATTTCGGTAAGTTGTACCATATTTTAACATACCTTCTGATGTTCATGTATGTTTATTTCGTAACTAGTAATAAAGCCGAAGAGATGATCGGTTCACGTGTGCTCCACACTGTCACTGCAGCTTTGTTTGAACTGAGGTGGTCATGTCACATTAAAGAGCGCCAAAACGGTATTTATTGTTTGTATTTCATAATAAAATTGACCGATTTTAAAAGCGGAGACTTTGTTTCATATCAGAAGTAACAAAGCACAAAGCTTATAGCGATTTATTGGATGGGAGGCGGCACGCTACAAAGCATTGTCCTTTCATCAATTGAAAACAGCATAGACTGAAAGATCAATTTTGGGGTTTTAAGAAACGATATTCGTTTTTCTAAACGAGAATCTATTAAAATCAAGAAATCAGTATTTTTAGCCCAGCCCTAATATAAAATACAATAATAAAAAAATATTCAATTAAAAACTTAAAACCTAATTACACAGATTTTTAAAAGAAAGTTTTTTAATTACTAAATGATTATTGATATATTGAAATAATCTAGTAAAATGCAATTATCAACAATATAATATAAACATGCAAAACCATGCATGTTCATGACAGTATATACATTATGAGCAGCAGAGGCCAAAATGCTGTCATCGCTGCAACATGGAATGAATGAAGCTGTTAGTCGACATCTAAAGCACAAGTACAGGACCTCGACCTCTATAAACATGCCACATCTTTGATCCACTTTAATAAATCATTCAAACAGCAAGCCTATCCTACCTCTCTTCCCTCTTTCTATATAAACTCAAGTTAGGGATGCCTGGACTGTACTGCACTTTTCACGCAGGAAGCTTTCAGGCTGTTGTTGGTTTAAAGCACATTGTTCCAGTTGGCTTCCCTTTACATACTGTACAGTTGCACACACACACGCACATACGCGCGCGCACACAAACAAGCTTCTGCATAGGTAGAAAAATGGTGAATGGCTGCTACGACAAACTGGACAATGGGGCATTGCTGGACTCTTTTGTGGCCATATGGGTTTTTTAAAAGCCTTTATGTCAGTGGTTCTCAACCAGGGGCCCAGGGCCCACTTGGGGGCCTCAGCAAACTTCCAAGAGGGCCACAGAATGACTTAAATATTTAAATTCATAAATGATTATTAATATATTGCAATTATCAGTCACATTAGTGAACCTGTGCGTAGTCACATTAGCGAAACTTTAGCAAAATTTTGCAAGCAAACAAATCCATCACACAGAAGTCACTTTCGAACCAATTTCCTGATGAAATCTTTTACACTTACGCAAAATTCCAGATTAAAGGGATTCCTACTGAAATGACTGGATTTCGCTCACAGAACAAATGGTAAATGTAATTGCACCTTGAAGAATGAATATTGTATATTCAAATATTATGTTGGACAACAAGAGTAAAAAGGTTGAGAAACATTGGTCAATGTGCAACATCTCTGAAATCAATGTATTTGCAGTGTTATCTGATGCAGTGTAAACTTTAGCATGCAGGCGTCCTAACCTGCACTGACTAAGCAAATGTTAAACGCTACATCCCTTCACTCCCTCTCACTGTCACAAGATCAGCAGGCTTCACCTCACTCATACATACTCGCAAGGTTACAGTGACTTTAAATCATTAAATATCACCAAAATAAACCTGTCAGCTCAGATCAGGTATCAGAGGAAAAAAACAAAAACAAAAGTAGCGTAGCATAAAAAGTGGCCTGCTGAAGAGGAGCAGAGCAGTTGTGGTGTGAATCTCTGCGTGGTCAGGGTAAGCTATGCTTGAGAGGCTCAGAGAAGCCATTAGTGGACTAAAGGCCACAATCTGGAATGCTCTAGGAAGATATCAGATCACAGGCCGTCTGTGTATGTGTCAGTGTCCTCAGTGCAGTTACAACTAGGCTAAAGTCCATTAATCAACTGGACTAACTAATGAGTGCCATTTTAACTACACATGCAATCTAATACACATATGATTCGCACACACATACCACATTCTCATTGGTGTAAGAGTCACGGACACGCTTCAATGTCCCGGTCTGTTTAAAATAGACCTGCATAATACATGAAACGCAGACACGCAAGAGGAACAGGTGTGAGACAGAAGGTGTCAAAGTGTGTGTGTGACAGCGGCAGGCAGCGGACTAAGAAAACAGACATACTTGCCCCCTTCAAATGTGCCTGTGAATGACCATTAAAATTTCAAAAGTGTATGCACTTATTGTGTCATACCAAAAAGCTCCCTCTGCTGACGGGATTTCTTTCTGGTTTTTTCCAGCTCACTCTCTCTCTTATCAGGGTCAGAAGCCACTGAAAGACAAGCAGGCAAATGCTAACTTTTGGTATGTTTCCAGCTCCAGAGCAAGTTCCCACGTAAAAGCCCCTGGGAGAGAGAGAGAGAGTATGACCGGGAAAACCAGAGGGGAGGCTTGTGACGTCCCTTAAAGACGCATGTTTAAAGACTTCCCAGCAGTGAGTAAAAACACAGTGGCTGCTCTCCCCCCAGGCCTCAAGTACTGCTTGCTTTACAAGACTCAAATACATGAACCCTATCAGAGCTTCTGACGCTCGTTCCCACTGTCTGTCACCCACACATCATGGGTTTATTAGTTATTTCAGAGGGTTATGCATGTTATCGGGAGGTCAACTAAGATCAGCAAACCAACAAAGGCTGGTTTAAGATGTTTTTTTTAGTGCTATTGCCAGTTCAGAGTTGGTTCGACTGGCCTTCTAAGAACCGTTTCTCCTAAGAACCTAAAGAACCACCACAGAGCCAGGTCTTATGTCACTGTATACGTCTCATCTTTCCCAGCAATGCTACTGCGCAGCGCTAAACACAAACACACCAATAATGGCGGACGTTGCGTTACTATTTATGCTCAGGGCTTTGTGAACCTACATCGGCATCCAAACACGGCAAATCCAACGTGTTCGTTCAGCTCACCGTAATTGTATAGACAGAGATTACAATCGAGCTGCCATTTGCTCGATTAGCTGCTATAATCAAAAAAAAGTTTATTTTCATCTTTGTTGGTCACGGTAACCCTGTCCCCAGCCCCTGTCGCAAGCTGTTCTTACTTCTAGACCAGCAATGTTTTGGTGCTACTTACAAACCACTTTTCCTGTTTCAGAGCTTGTGCTTCGGGTGTTGAAAGACAAAGAACTGATTTGAAACCAGGCTTTGGCTCTGAACCAGCACTCAAACTACCTCTGGTCTTAGCCAGTTTAAGATGGTTTCCCAGCCTGGCCAAGTAGCAAACTGGTATTACAGACTGGCCAGCTGAAAAGTTCACAAACCCCCTCTAAATCCAGCTTGAGAGACCATATAAGATCAGCAAAACCAGCGTAGGCTGGTTTAAGATGTTTTTGGAAGGGATTGCACAATCATACAGCTCTCAATGCTTTAAAAAATTGTTAAACCAGTCTAAGCTGGTTTGCTGGTTTAAGATGGCCAAACTGGTGTTTAGTTGAGCAGTCAACTGGTCTTACAGACTGACCAGCTAAAGAGTGCCCAAAACCCCTCTAAAACCAGCCAAAAGGCCATCATGGAAAGGAAATGGTTATTCCTGCTGAAAAAAAAAATGCTTCACACACTTCACACAGTTAAGCTGGTTAAAAACTGGTCTCTCAGGTCTCTCAGCGTGGCCAAGCTGGATTTTAGCTAGTTTATCTGGGTAGTCAACTGGTATAGTAGAAAAGTAATCAAACCACTCTAAAACCAGCCAATAGGCGAGCCTGACCAGGCTGAGAGACCAGCAAAGACCAAGTGTGCCACACGAGTCCTGAAAAGTGAAGCCAAAGCGTCTCGATAGCCCCCAAGTGGCTGGATGCAGTATAGGTCATAAACCCCGCCCTCCCCATGTAATGTAATGGGACAATCTGCATTGTAAAAAGCGCTATATAAATAAAGGTGACTTGACTTGACTTGAGACAAACTAAAATAGTCAAATTACACAACAAATATTTTTTTCCAAAGATGGCTTCTGTCATTTTAGTTTTTATCACACTGATGTTAGCTGAAGTGTTTGTTCTTTACATAAGTTTGTTTTTAGTTTGTTATTTGATGCTATTAAAACACAGGTTTTGACGTCATGATTGACAGCTGAGATTGACAGCTTCTCTGAGCGAAGTAGTCACTGAGTCAAGTCAAGTCAAGTCCCCTTTATTTATATAGCGCTTTTTACAATGCAGATTGTGTCAAAGCAGCTTTACATTGATAACTGGTACATAATTTTGGCTGCACAGCAATAGTGTCAATGCAGGCAGATCAGAAGCACTGTTGATTAAATGTCAAGAATACTGTTGAACATCAAATGCCAAGTCAAATGTCAAGCGTCCCCAACTAAGCAAGCCAAAGGCGACAGAGGCACCAACGGACTTTTTTCTGGATCTTCAGGAGGAGATTGGATTTTTAACTTTAATTTCTACTTTTCCAGAACTGTTTATTTCACACCGACATAATGAGTTGTTCTGCTTTATTAATCGATTTTGCAGGAATGTGGGCAGGACCTATCGCGGCTCCAAGTTCACAATGCGCAGACTTGAGACTCGAGCACCACATGTCGGCACCACATTGGCACACTGGCGGCTTCACTTACTACAATGGAAGAGAGTGAAGGTGCATCATCCATCTTTTTTTACAGTCTATGTCTAAGACCTAAGACTAAGCTGATTTTTTTTTTTCAGTGGGGGATGGCACACTCATTCAACTGCTGAATAAAATAAAAATAATAAATCAGCCTAAAGTGATTTGCTTGTCTTAGCTGGTTTATTTTGGGTGGCCAGCTAGTTTTCCCAGCCTGATCAGTTGCCAAAAAACACTTTAAAACCAGCCAACAGATGAGCCTGACCAGGCTGGGAGACCAACTAAGACCAGCAAACCAGGTTAAGCTATTCTTTCAGCAGGTATAGCACAATCATACAGCACCATTCTTAGCACAATTTCTCGTTTTAATAATACGAAACATCAAGCATTACAGAAAGAATTCATTCAAAGTACACAAGATGTTTTTTTGAGCAGAGATTGTTGGGGAGTGTCACATAACAGCATGACGTATAACTGCCAGAAGTTATTGACATGAAAAAAGAGATTGTGTTTGTGTGTTATTGTGTCTGTCCTTCAAAAGTGTGTTGCAACACTCAACAGAGTTTGAGCTCCTGCCAGAAGAATCTAGGAGCAAATAAGACTAGTGCTTATTTACATTCCTTGATTCTACAACCAGAGCCGATAACTGACCCAGTTCTTTAATCCAACCAAGTTAAAAATCTCTTACACTCACACATGCACATGCAGAGGCAGGTATATAGTAGCCAGCCAAGCAGGAAGAATCAAAGCTAAAGCTGGAAAAATAGCCTTGGGATCTGATGACTGGGATGAGAAACAGGTGGTGCGTAGAGGCCTGAGAATGGGGAGCTTTATATTCCGTAAAGATACTATGAAGAGATACGGCTTGCATCTGTCCTGCTTTTACTCTTGACCTAATATGTAACAGGCTGCTGCAACAAAGTCAGCCGGTTCTTTTTTCTGTGTATCTTATTCTTTTTTGTTACAAGCTGGTCTTAGCTGGTTTAAGATCTAGCATTTGAAAAGTGCTAAAACCAGCAAAGAGACCAGGCTAGGAGACCAAGTAAGACCAGCAAACCAGCTTAAAATGGTTAAAGCAGTTATTTAAATGTCTAAATGTTTCAGAAGGGCCAGGTAACTTGTCCAAATGTCCATTCAAATGCACTCCCTGACTTATAAACTCTGTTGTCTAGTAGTTTATGGTGTTGTATTGTATATGTGACAGAAGCTGCAGTCAGGCTGTGCACTATTGATATAACAGGCACCGGTTTTTACCAACTAGCCAAACACGTTCTGACAGCCTCACACAGGCCGACCATTGTCAAGGCTCCTGTAGCCAGAATGCGATTGCCAGCTACTGTCTTTATGGATCAGACCAAAGAAAAACACAGGGCAAAGACTAACAGTGCATTCAGCCCTAGTGCTCTTTTTTCATGTCATCTTTTCCACCTCTATTCCTCTACTGTCATGCTCCAAACTTTCCAAAAACTTTTCCAAAAATTACCATTCCCTCCAAGTCTTCACAGAGAAGTAGGTCTAGATTGTAAACGGCATGAACGTTCAGCTCTTTGAAGATGGTTAAAATTGCTGTGTTTGTTACCGTTCCCTTCAATCCTCAGACTGGAGTGGTTATCTTCCGTATGCAGCTGTCCGACAAGCTGCTGGCTAAAAAGAAAAGAAATCTCTCATTGGACATGAACTTAATGTGAAGATTTGCGCTGAGTGCATATGCTCACATGAATACAAATATGGTCATCCATGACGACCTAACTACCAATGCTGGGGTCTTTATATTAAAGACTTTCCTCCTTCTGTTGAACACAAGAGAAGATATTTTAAAGAATTTTTTAACAGTTTTGTCCATACAATGAAAGTCAATGGGGTCCAAAACAACACGATTGGATCCCATTGACATTTGCAATTGATATTTAAAAAATTAGCAACGTAATGAATATTCCACGAAGAAAGAAAGTAGTACAGGCTAGGAATGACATGAGGGTGAATAAAATATTGACAAAATTTTCATTTTGAATATCATTTTAAACACGATGTAAAAAAGAATTGTTGGTTTAACTTAAAAAAGTAAGTTACCTGGTTGCCTTAAAATTTTGAGTTCATTGAAATTAAAAATTTGAGTTAATACAATGAAGGCGATTGGTTTAATCAACAGAAACTCAAAATATTATGTTATCTGAACCATTCATTTAAGTTGATTTGACAAAAGAAAAAATGTTGTGATAACAAATCATGAAAATATCTTTTACAGTGCAGTGAAATATCCTTGAGAAAAAGAAGTACACTTAATTGTATAAAATTGTAGTGTACTTCATATCTGAAAAGTATTTTTTTTTAAACTGTACTTGCAGATAATATTATGAAATAAAAAGCCATTTAATTGTACTTAGAGTACACTTTCAAATGTTATACTATGCTAAAGTATACTTCTTTCTCACAATGATATTCCCTTAATTTAAGAGCTCCATGCAGTTTTCCCATGTAATTCAAATTAATATTCCACCCTTAATGTTTTTTTACTGAGAAAACCAACCCACATGCCAAAAAAAAGACCATATTTCATTGAAATGGTTTCATATTTAGTTCTGTGGGAGGCTTTGGGTGGTAATACATTGATAGTCACTATATGAATGACTAAACAGGCTAGAAGTTTTTGTTTCCTGACAAACACCTGTAGTGTTCACTCCCCTACATGTCCTTGACCAAATCACAGATCTCTAAAGATGCCAAAACCACATGATCTTTTAATGGAGAACCTCACACTTCTCACTTTCCAATTTTTCCCTTCACTTGCAAAGCTCCGTTCCGAGTTCATGGAAAGTTCCTCCACGCCGACACCGCCGCCTGCCACATATACGCTCCCGTCTGCTGGCAGAGAGTGTGCGCAAAGATACTAACTCCACAGATCAAGAGACAGAGCTTTAAGCTTCTCCAAATCAAACTGCCAAAGAGCTCATTCGTACCGTCCAACCTAAACTGAAACACACCCTGCAAAACTGATCGTTTGAAACCAAACCCAAACAAACTGAGGCACTTGAGGCACGCATACAAACAGAAGCAGACTGAGCTCGCTGTCCTGTGATCCGCTACAACCGGCTATCACCTTGCAGATAAGGTCTTACAGTAGAGGGATTGTCTTGTGTCAGCAAACACCCTCCCCCTCAATCCCTCCCGTCCCAGCAGCCCCTTGCAATAACAAACCCCCGTGCAGCCACGCCACTCGCCCGGAGCGTCTAACAGGAGTGCGGCACTATAAAACCCTTTCATTTGCACACTAGCCAAACACTTCCCGCAGACGCGAATCAATCATTAACAGCAACCAGTTAAAGGCACTGAAGCAAGTAGCGCTGACTACTTACTCTCTTTCAGACACAGTTTTCCAACACGTTCCCCACAAGAAAAAAAGAAATCCCAGTGGAAATCAGAGTCATTAAGGATTGTCAATAGATCCAGCATTGAGACTGCCAGTATCAGCTGTTTAAAGGTCTGGATGTGGGTTGGTAGTACAGCGCTCACACTCGCGCTCTGTCTGCTGCTGTGACTGAGTGTGTATCTGACACGCTGGTGTAGTAAAGCCTTCCTCTGGCTTAATCACTGCTCCTCCCCTCACGCTCACATAGTAAGAGAAGCAGAGAGAGAGAGAGAGAGAGAGACAGCACTGCCCTTGATAATCATTACAAAGGCTGAAGGGAAACCACACGATTTCTTGATAACCTTTAGTTTCAGTTTTACTTAAACTTGAAGTTTCAACAATGATAATTTTATGAGCTTAAATGATTAATGCAACAGAACTAGATGAAAGCATTTATAATAAACAATTTTATGTCTTCTTTAGAGGCAGAGCAAGAGTTTAGTTTATGATACGAAAGACTTATGAACAACAAAATAATTAAATATTCGATGTTGGGGGCACTATCTTAAATATTTGAAGGGGGATATTTATGATTAAATTCAATTAAATAAAAGTGTTCATTTAATTATATTAATAATAAATAAATAATTTAATGAATAATAAGAGGAAAATAAATAAATACATAATTATTTTCTTTCTATTATTATTATTACTATTACAGG
>RJVU01048406.1:1475572-1489114 GCA_003731715.1 Anabarilius grahami | reverse complement strand
TGGGTTCTTCTTTACCTCTCTCACCAAGGCTCTTCTCCCCCGATAGCTCAGTTTGGCCAGACGGCCAGCTCTAGGAAGGGTTCTGGTCGTCCCAAACGTTCATTTAAGGATTATGGAGGCCACTGTGCTCTTAGGAACCTTAAGTGCAGCAGAAATTTTTTTGTAACCTTGGCCAGATCTGTGCCTTGCCACAATTCTGTCTCTGAGCTCTTCAGGCAGTTCCTTTGACCTCATGATTCTCCTTTGCTCTGACATGCACTGTGAGATGTAAGGTCTTATATAGACAGGTGTGTGGCTTTCCTAATCAAGTCCAATCAGTATAATCAAACACAGCTGGACTCAAATGAAGGTGTAGAACCATCTCAAGGATGATCAGAAGAAATGGAAAGCACCTGAGTTAAATAAAAGTGTCACAGCAAAGGGTCTGAATACTTAGGACCATGTGATATTTCAGTTTTTCTTTTTCAATAAATCTGCAAAAATGTCAACAATTCTGTGTTTTTCTGTCAATACGGGGTGCTGTGTGTACATTAATGAGGAAAAAAAATGAACTTAAATGATTTTAGCAAATGGCTGCAATATAACAAAGAGTGAAAAAATTAAGGGGGTCTGAATACTTTCCATACCCACTGTATATAACAATAATATAATAATTTATTACTTATTCTACTACTCTAGTATTATACTATTATTAAGGTTTTAAAGGATTATAATCAGAAGTTGTTGGCTTCTTTATTTCAGCACCAAACTGGATATTTTATGTAATCCTAACAGAAATACAACAATATTAGATCTTAACAATTTCAAGATATTGCCAAAAACTTGTTGCAAAACACTGTCTGAAAAGTGTGCTGTACACAATGTATCTTTTCTAAACATGAAATATTGAGTTGAGAAATGTCTGCTGTACACAGAGAAACAGAGAAAGAGAGTTAGCTGTGACCAACTTCTCCTCAGGTGGCTCTAAATGTCCATATCAATGAACTATGATTTGCTTTCATGTGTCTGCCAGGACGATTCCCCTGGCAGTGTGTAATAGATCATTTGTCCTCCCTCCTCCACAACTTCCCCCTCCTGTCAGTAAAAATAATTAACAGACAATAGCTGTGTCAGTTAAGTGCTTCCCTATTCATGAGCAGTGATGACATACGCTCAGATTTTTTACGTATGGCAATACTGCATTCAGCAAAACATGCTGGAATTTCAGAACAAACTGACCTTGAGGTGTGAGAAAACAAGCAAGTTTTGTTCAAAACACAAAAGAAATATTTGGCCAAGCACATAGCTCAAGAACGGTTGCACTTGACCTCCATCTCCCTGTTCAGTGTGGTACGTCCCTGTGGTGAGGACACAGCTCAGGGAAATGACTTGTCATTCAAGTCATTCAGAAAGGCCAAGAGCAAACAGAAGTCTTGTATTTGAGCCAGACCTCAGGGGGGCTTCAAATAAAACACTAAACAACTCTATCAAATGAAAACAAAAAAGATTTGCTGCTGCTTTTCTTTTCAACTTTGGCACACTGTTGCCTGGTATGAGGCAAAAGTGGATGGCCCAAAAAATGGGTTTCAATAACCAGGACATGTCTTGAAAAAAAGTGTAGCCAGGCTTATTTACTCTAGCGCTGCTGAGCCTGTAAAAGGAGCATCTGTTTTGTTTCAGCACAGCTGAGAGTAATGAACCTGGGCAAGCAATGAACTGTGACTAAAAAAATCTTTGGAAGTCAATATTAGTTCTTAATATTCATATTACTGCCAAGAACACACACACACAAAGAGAAGGCACAATGCTGCAGATAAAACACATGGTCTTACTGGAGTTTTTAGAGACTTTCTCTGTGCAATGACGTCATATATTATTAATATACTGTTTTCTTCTAACTAATATTTTTACAATATAAAAAACTGATCATTTATAATCTACAGCAGACTGTCTCTACATTCCCCTTTGTGACACAATCTTTCAGTCATGAAATCAAAATTGCAGTATTTATTTTGAATGATTTATCCTTTGCCAGCGAACGCAAAGTTTCCTTTGGGGAACGCAAAGATTCTTGGGGGAATGTCTGTATTGCTTGCTTAAAATGAACCCAAAATATGTTGGAAATTAACATTTATTAATATGTTTAATGAATAATAATCAAACAAACATTTCTTAAATAGCCTATTAATAGTAATTATGTGTCTGATTTTTAATTTCCAACTTATTTTGGGTTCATTTTAAGCTAGCCATATAGTATTTTTAAACAATAGTTGGGCAAACATTTAACCCAACTGCTGGGTTTGTCCATTTTCAACCCAACTTGGGTTGTTTTTAGCCCAGCATTTTTTTGTGAATGTATACTCTATACTTGTTGCATAAAAACTGTTCCAAAATTAAAATATGGGTAAAACAAGGTATCTTCAGGCTTGAGTATACTTCATTTTCCACATTCCTCTCTATCTAGTGCATAGTTAAGCATGCAAGCCATTCAAAGTACACCTAGTGAACCTTTGCTTTTCGACAGCTGTTGTCCATGAACAAGTCCGCATGCACACAAAAATCGGGCTATACGTGGACAGTGTGACCAGACATCAGCAAACTGATGACGAAATTTATGGCACACGGACTGTCCGGAGCTGAACACAGACAAGGGATATATGCTTTTTACCTTAAGGTGGCATTGCATGTATCCGTCCCATAAGGCAATCCCAGAATGCATTCTGTTGACCTGAGTGAAAAAATTAAATCCAGCATAGTGGATGATACAAGTTAACTATTAAAATAATTTATTAATTCCTGGAAAGCATTGTTTTAAAAGCCCCAAATCTGATAAAAAACAAACAACAGACCAGCCTGACCAAATTGGGAGATCAACCAAGACCAGCCAAACCAGTTTAGACTGGTTTTATTTCAGCTAAAATTGAAATCATTGGACTCTCTCATGTATTTTATGTGCAGAGTGTTATTTGTATGATGCACAGAATTCCGGCCTACGTAGTGCTTCAAATCAGTCACTTCCACACTTAAAAAGAACACCTTATCCCATCCTAAGCTGGATTGCTGGTCTTAGCTGGTCGCCCAGCTTGGTCGGACTCATCTGTTGATTAGTTTTAGAGGGGTTTGGGGCACTTTAGGGCACTTTTGGCCAGCTTAAACCAGCTGAATTAAGCAAGTTTTTTAAAGAGAGTTGAGGTTTATAATTAACAGAACTGATTTATTGCTCAATGTAATTCTCAGACACAAAATCTACTACGCACACTATGTCTGTCCTTTCAGGGGCCTTTGTCCTGGTTTATAATTTGTGAATGTGTGAGAGAGAAACAATACAGCAATAAGACAAAGACTGTGTCAAGCCCACTAAGCTAACAATGATACACGAAGGCCCATACGAGCCATAGCTTCAGCCAAACTAAACAGCACTCCTCCAGAGATTCCCTGACCTTGCTCAGTGTTAGGGGACACACAATCCTACCGTAGTGCAACATGGAAGTGAACTCACTGGAGGACACCCCCTTCCATCGGCTCTATTTTAAGATCTCCTGCAACTTCTTTGCAGTTAAAAATCACCTGCTGCAGAGCTAAATCTTCGCAAAGGAACGCTAAGCGTCTTAGCGTCAAAATGTCTGTTGAAATCCTTCAAGTGCAACATTGCGACTGTGTGAAATTTAGACATTTCCTGGGGGAAGGCGGCTGCTTTTTTTTTTTTTCCATTTTTTTTTTTTCAGACTCACTGTCTGGTAGGAGGGAAATCAATAAAAACACTCACTGAGAAAACTGTTTTTTGGGCACCACATGATACATGGGCTAATCATTTCAGGAACATTCAGGCTAAAGCCATTTCATGTCTTGCTCACTGGACAGAG
This sequence comes from Anabarilius grahami, assembly GCA_003731715.1. Classification (NCBI taxonomy): domain Eukaryota; kingdom Metazoa; phylum Chordata; class Actinopteri; order Cypriniformes; family Xenocyprididae; genus Anabarilius; species Anabarilius grahami. The sequence continues at coordinate 1,485,272 of RJVU01048406.1, read as the reverse complement.
TGACAAAATCTAAGCTTTATCTTTTTTAAAAAAGAGAGAGGTCTCAAGTTAGTGTGCTTCCTTTGGATCAATTTATTGATGCGTGGAATATGCGATTGTGAAGCAACGCTCACATATTCCAGCCGCTCACAGATAAAGCATGCTAGCTAAAGGAGCCAACCACATCCTGAGTAAACATAACCTTCTCCCCGCTGGGAAATCATAAATTGACCCCCGACAGCCCACATGGTCCCATTCCACCAATCACAGTGGGCCATTTTTCTCAGGTCTGCAGATTTCACAGATCCTCATCACAAAAGAAAATCTTTACACTATTTGATTCTGATATTGAGACAAGCCTACTGTGTCTTTAATAAACCCCCGAGGACTTTTAAAACGCATGTACCCTTAATCTGTTTGAAATCTACAATTACTCAGGTTGATAAAGAACAAATTAGGACTATGAAAGACTGGATTAGAAGCTACAACTATAATTCATGGATTTATATTCACACAGTGCAGTAATTACTCGAACTTAGCAAATCAATTATTTATGCAGAATTGACATGAAGGCTGCTGGTATTTTCCGTCTCTTGATATAACAGGGAAAAATCCTCTAGATAAATTAGTCATGACCACATATGCACGTGGAGCAGCCCAGACACATAAAATATTAAAAAATTGCAAAAGACAAAGTATGGGATTTTAGAGTGAGCTACCTCTGAAATAATTTTAACTTTATGTATATACATATAGCATTTTTAGAATGTGTGTATACATATATATATATATATATATATACACACACACACACACACACACACACACACGTTTGTTTTTGTGAAATGTGGGGACATTCCATAGGTGTAATGGTTTTTATACTGTACAAACCGTATTTTCTATCCCCTACACTACCCCTACCCCTAAACCTAACCATCACATAAAACTGTGCACACTTTTACTTTCTCACAAAAACTCATTCTGTATGATTTATAAGCCTTTTGAAAAGTGGGGACATGGGTAATGTCCTCATAAGTCACCCTCTCCTTGTAATACCTATGTCATACCCATGTCATTATACACATTTGTGTCCTGATATTTCACAAAAACATGCCCACACACACACACACACACACACACACATACACACACGTTGGGTTGAAAATGGACAAACCCAGCGGTTGGATTAAATCTTTGCCCAACGTCCTGGGCAGTTTTATTTAACTTAACTATTGTTAAGAAATTATATATGGCTGGCTTAAAATGACTAGAGGCAACAATAATGATCAAAAGGTGAACATTTATTGTTTCATTATTTTTCATTAAACTTATTCAAACATTTTCATTTATTAAACATATTTAAAAAAAAATTAATTTCCAACATATTTTTGCTTCATTTTAAGCAAGGAATACAGTATTCTTTAAACAATAGTTGAGTTAAAATATAGTTAAATAAAACTACCCAGCAGGTTGGGCAAACATTTAACCCAACCACTGGGTTAAAACAGCCCATTCGTTGGGTTAAAACAATCCTACCTCTGGGTTAAAACAACCCATTTGTTGGGTTAAAACAACCCAACCGCTGGGAATAAACAGCCCAACCGCTGGGTTAAAACAACCCATTCGTTGGGTTAGTTAAAACAATCCAACCGCTGGGTTAAAACAATCCAACCGCTGGGAATAAACAGCCCAACTGCTGGGTTAAAACAGCCCTTTCGCTGGGATAAAACAATCCAACCGCTGGGATAAAACAATCCAACCACTGGGTTAAAACAACCCAACCACTGGGAATAAACAGCCCAACTGCTGGGTTAAAACAGCCCATTCGCTGGGTTAAAACAATCCAACCGCTGGAAATAAACAGCCCAACTGTTGGGTTAAAACAGCCCATTCGCTGGGTTAAAACAATCCGACCGGTGGGATAAAACAGCCCATTCGCTGGGTTAAAACAACCCATTTGCTGGGTTGAAACAACCCATTCGTCGGGTTAAAACAATCCAACCGCTGGGATAAAACTGCCCAACCGCTGGGATAAAACAGCCCAAGCGCTGTGTTAAAACAGCCCAACTGCTGGGTTAAAACATCCCATTTTCTGGGCTTAAACAACCCAATCGCTTGGTTTGTCCAGATTTTGTCTGTTTTCAATCCAGCATTTTTTAGAGTGTACACACACAAACAAACACACACACACACAAAATAATACACATATATACACATTATGCATTTCATACAACTGGAGTATAACAACAAACAAACAAAAAAATTACTGGCAATTCTGGAATTATAAATCATTGATTGTGTTTAAGTACATTTTGTCCACATCATAAATGGAGGAAGAAGAAAAAAACGCAAGAGCTGCAAGAGGGGCTTACCCTGTCCATACTATGAAGCATTGTCCACGCACACACCCAGTCCCTCATGCATAAATATGCAGGAAAATCAATCTACATGTCACATTCATGCTGGACAGGAACATATTTCCCACACGAGCTCAGCATAATTTATAAGTCTTACTAGACAAAGTAATAAAACCTTTACAAAAAAGCACAAGATTCAATCTCAGCTGGAACTTCACCTGTTCATTTAAACCTACAGAATAAAACAGACATTCTTACTTTCAAGCCACAATGAAGATCCATTCAGAGCTCAATCCCCTTTTGAAAAGGCTGCAGTCCAGGTGATATGCTGACCCAGCTATGAGCCAGCACAGGAATCCATCCTTTGCTAACCATGGTAACCAACACCTTACTAGAAGCAGTGCGTGCGTGCATGCGAGAGAGAGCCACAAGAGAGGAAAACTGACAGCGGCAGCCACGGGAAACCAAATTCAATCTATTGCCATGGCACCCGGTGCAGGCTTTCAGGACGCAGACCTTTTCATTCAGCTGTGCACCAGACCCTAATTCCAAACCGCTGTCCTGCCTCGCTCTCGTTCTTTTAAAACCTGCAACACATGCCATTTGTCAGATTGGAGAGAAATTACCTCAGCAGACGAGAGAGGGTCTTTTCCGCGAGCGGGCGAGCCCTAGCCGTCACAGGGAGAAGAGGAACAGTAGCTCTGCAGGGATCCCCAGAGATGCCCAAGGCTGCAGCTCACACGGCACAGCGCATACAAACGCCAGCCACCAGCAGCAGCAGCGGCAGCGGCAGCGGATGGGAGGGAGAGTGAGAGAAAGAGAGAGAGAGGCAGAGAGAAAATGAGAGAGAGAGAGAGAAAGGGGGAATGAAACGCAGCAGAGGGGGGCTGCTCATTCTGAGGCAGCCAGGCACATTACATCATTGCTTTCCACTCCTGAGGAGGCAGAGCTGTGGAGAGGGGAGAGGAGGCACTCCCCTTTACACCTTCTGTCTGATAGCGTAAGAACCTGCAGAGGAAAAATACACTGCAACCATCTCAAACTGCTATTGTGGAATGGATTATCATCAGATTGAGATGGATTTTACGATTATGCACAATGGTTTTACATATGTACACACACCCTTTTTGGCATCAATAATGGATGGCAGGATGAAAATAAAATAATGCAGTTGTATTAATCTCTTTCAGTTGGCTATCTAACCCTCACTGCGAAGGAAACAATTGTTTCTGGGTAAATCACAACAGTCATTTACATTTTTAGTGATGCTTACTGGTCTGATAAGTAAAAATAGGCATATACACACATTTACTTGATATTTATTTAATTGTAAAAAGGGTTACAAAGGGGTGAAAAATTTCCGGTAAATTTCCAGAAACTTTCCACGGGAAGTTAATATTTTGGAAATATTCCATTTTGGAAATTTAACAGGAATTTACGGGAATTAATTGGAAATCTGGGATAATTTATACGAACTGTATCATATAAAACATAAATATAAATATTTTGTATGGTCATAAGCAGATATGCATGCAAGCTAATACAAATTTTGTTTTATTTGTGAGTAGAACTTTAATTGTTTCTTTCATTGAACAAGAAAAAAGCATGAATGTTGAATAAAATATGCATATGTCCCTCCATTAACATTTTGACGCGTCAAAAAGTTCATAAAGAGAACGTAAAACTAATCCATATGAATCGAGTGGTTTAGTTTGAATTTTCTGAAGAGACTCAATTGTTTTATATGATTTAGATTTAGATATGAAAAGATTGAATTTAGGCTTTTATTCACACATAAACATTCATCATCTCACACATCAGTTGTGGTAAACAGAAGCTCCAGCATGTTTGCTTGACATGCGAGAACCAATGAGGTTCATTCTCGTGTGTTACGCAGCACGTTTGAGCTTCCATAGGAGGTTTGTCTTCGCGCATCAAGCAGGTTCATTTGAGCTTCTGTTTATGTTTGCTGAACAATGTTTATATGTGAATAAAATCCTAAATTAAATCTGTTCATCGTATAAAGTGATCAAGTCTCTTCAGAAAATTTGGAGTAAACCACTCAAATAATTTGGATTTGTTTTACGATCTCTTCATGAACTTTTTGAAGCGTCAAAGTGTCAGTTGCATAGATGTCTTAATGGAGGGACAAAAAGCTCTCAGATTTCATCAAAAAAGATCTTCACTTGTGTTCTGAAGATGAACGAAGGTTTTACGGGTTTGGAACGACATGATGGTGAGTTATTAATAACAGAACTTTCATTTTTGGGTGAACTGTCCCTTTAAGTTCCCTGTTATAGGCTAACCTGCAAAAATTTCCAGTTTATTCCCATTAATTCCTGTTTATTCCCATGGAAAGTTTCCAAATTTAAAAATTCCCAGAATTTTGCAACCCTAATTATAAATTATAGCCAAATGATCATGAGATTATTCTTAACTGGCCTGCCCATTGTTAAACATGTTTCTTTATTCTGTTATATTTGAGAAAGTTAGGCTATATTTTCCATTTATTTTGCACCAGAACACCTTAAAACAACCACTTAGCAACACTCTGGCAACCTCCCACTACACCCTAGATTTGTGGTGGCGAGTTTTGGGCGGGCAAGCACTACTCATAAATCTGCTTTGCTTTGAAATGGAATCAGGAGTGGCTTGTTCTCAAGTCTTTTTGCCAAAGAGGCTCCAAAGATATAGAGCGGCTTCAGGCCAGCGAGGGTCCGATGTGGGAGTATGTGGTCACAGCGGTCGGCCTGATGGTCATGAGAGATGGTGCACACCGCCTTTCCATCCCCACCCACTACCACACTGCTCATGCCTGCAAACACATGAGAGTTTACCGGGACATGAACTCTTTTCAACTCTTTTCAAAGGGAATGTGAAAGGAAAAACTACAATCATGCAATACATAAGACGGCGCATGCATAAGACAGGCTGATCCTGTTTTCTTACAGTTACATACAAACGGCACATTTAACTAGGAAAGGAAGCAGCAGATACTAATATACGCTATCGGTCAAATTTTTTTGAATAATAAGGATTTTTAAAATGATTTTGAAAGAAGTCTCTTAAGGGGCTGGCTGAATTTATTTGATCAAAAATACAGTAAAAACAATAATATTGTGAAATATTATTGTTTTAACATAACTGTTTTCTATTTTAATATGATCAAAACTGAATTTTCAGCATCATTACTCCAGTCTTCAGTGTCACATGATCCTTCAGAAATCATTCTAATATGCAGATTTTGTGCTCAGTTATCAACTATTATTGGTACTCATTTACTAATAATAGTTCGTATTATAGGTGTTGAAAACATTATACATTTTTTCAGGATTCTTTGATAAATAGAAAGGGTAACACTTTACAATAAGGTTTACTAACATGAACTAACCATGAGCAACACATTTGTTACTGTATTTACTAATCTTCGTTAACGTTAGTTCATGAAAATACAGTTGTTCATCGTTTGTTCATGTTAGTTCACAGTGCATTAACTGTTAACAAAATTTTAATAATGTATTAGTAAATGTTGAAATTAACATTAACAAAGATGAATAAATGCTGCAGGTCATTACTAGTTTGTGTTAACTAATGTAGTTAACTAATGAACCTTATTGTAAAGTGTTACCCATATAATAACAAAATAATTTTTGTTTTGTTGTTTTAATAATTAATTTGCACTGCATTAATGTGTTAAATTAACAGCCCCAATTACAAGTCAGTATATACACACACACACACACCAGTATACTGACTCATTTACTTTTCCTACACCAACTATGTACACAACCTCAAATACCGAGAGACAGCAGATTTGGGAAGAGCCTGACATAGCACCTTTTGTCAGGCACCAAAAAAAAAAACTTTTTTCTTTCCCAGCTGGAGGAGCCTGCCGTGATTGGCTTTTCGAAGAGACCCCGGCTATTATCTGCAGATTGCAGCCAAGTACTGACAAACAGATTTCAGAGTTGTCTTTGCTAAAGCAAAACCACTTTACATCAAAGTGATACACATTTTATAAAAAGGGGACAAGGAACAGGAAGCTCTACTATTATTCCATTCAAAGGTCCATCTCAACACAGACCTCCAAAAAAAGTCTTCCCAATGATTTGCGTTCCCCTCAATCTACTCGGCTTTGCGGTTAAACGGAGACTCCTGCCTTTTAGGACAAGAAGGCAAGCTGCTGTCTGAGTCTGAGCAACACAGAGTCAGCCAATGAAAACACAGTCCTTTTTGTTCTGCAGCAGACCTAACTAAGTGATCATGATTTATTTGCACTAATTCCACACTCTTCAAAAAAAAGCCATTGATTCATAGCAAGCAAAATCTTTCCAACAAATAGAGCAGGCCTGTTTCTGATGAATGGCCTCTGCTGTTTTCACTGGCACTTGATTTCATAGAAACGATTTTTCTCAATAGTGGCAGCTGTTGGTCAATCGATGGATGGTTTGAAGAAGAAATCATGGCCTTTTGCTGCAGTGCACTCTTGACTGGGTAAACGGCAGATGTTATTGCTCAAACTCTCTGAGATAGAGGATGATATTGATGCAGTTTAGTGTCCTCTGTGGAATGTAGTGTGTTGTGCATTCTTTGCTCTGTCCTATCAGTTCACAACATGATGCAAAACAACCACCTTTTTGATACCTGCCAAATATTTCATGACTCTCGTCCTTAAGCTATGCATTATTGATATCAATGAAAAGGCCTGATTTGCTTGATTATTGTACAGTCTGTAAGACAAAGCCAGGTCATAATTACAATCATTTTCATGTATTAACTGATAAATGACAAATAATATAAAATTCTATACAATTCTGTCTAAATAAATTAAAAATAAGAAACTAAAATAACTAAAATAAGCCATTATAAATGCTACAAGTGAATAGGCACAATTTAGCACTATATGAAAAATGGATATACATGTTGAGATTTGCTAAAGATAACATAACAGTGTTATTAAATCATAAGTGTTCCTAAAGATTAACTTTACAGAAGCATTAGATGATGGTGAAATAAGCATGCACAATCGACTAATAGTAATACCAATAAATAAAATAAAATAAAAAACATCTCTGATATTGTACACTGTAAAAAATTATTTTCATGATTTGTTATCACAACATTTTTTCTTGTGTCAAATCAACTTAGATAATTAATGTGGTTCAGATAACATAATATTTTGAGTTTCTGTTAATTAATCAATTACTTTCACTGTATTAACTTAATTTTGTAATTTTAATTTTGAATTTATTTCAACGAACTCAATTTTAAGGCAACCAGGTAACTTAAGTTAAACCAAACATTCTTTTTTTTTTTTCTTGCAATGTACATTCTTTATGTCAATTTTGAATGTCATAATTTAATTATTCAAACTAATGTTGAGATTTGCTAAAGATTGTATTTCACAGTGTTATTAACTTTTTCAACGCTATTGACAGAATTATCCGCCATTTATGACACAATGCTTCCCCGCCACTGACGGAATTTTCTGGCAATCCATGCTGTTGTAACGTAGGAGGTGCTATTACACATCTTCTGAAAGAGTACAGAATCTCCGGATCAAAACACAGGCAAAGAAGCAGCAGAAACAAGTGATAGAAGAGTTAAACTATTGGGCTGCATCTGAAATCGCATACTTCCAAACTATGTAGTAGGCAAAAAACAGTATGTGACAAAAGTAGTATGTCCGAAATTCACAGAACTCATAAAAAAGTAGGCAAAAAGTAAGATGACCTACTACTTCCGGTGCGATCCTGAATTGTGCAAACGATGGACATCGTTTATCTCAAGAGGCCAAGGGAGAGGATTTGTGAATGGCAGTGAAGCGACACAACTGACGCTGGTAGGTCACATGATTATGACAACATGGCGAATGTAGTACGTCTGGATTGCATTCATTCTACACACACTCAAATCCAATATCGACCAATACCAATAAATAAAAATCACACTATGCCGTCACACTCTATATTAGGTGTCTAACTACTATGTAAGTATATAAAAATATATACATAATTGTTAGCTACAATCAAAGTCCCTTTAAGGCAAGACATTTCACTCGGCAGCCATCTTTGAAACGCAGCTATTTCAGTATATCTCTTTGAATGGGAAAACATCTTGTCCAAAGGTGTTCACCAGGCTTACGATTACATTTCATATTTGAAATCATCAATGAAATCTGACAACTTTTTCATAAATGTTGTTTCTAAACACTTAAAATCATGACAAAAAAATTAATTTTTCAGGCTGGACCAGCCAATGCACATAATTGCGTAATGCCAATGCGTAATGACTTAATCAATTGGCGGGTGTCTCTTATTTAGAAGACGGGACTTGTTCTGCCATATTGTGCATTGCACTTTCTCACATTTATAGTAACATGAGCCTTTGTATATGGCAGATACAGTATAATGGTAATGGTAGAATGTACTTATTGTGTTCATGTTGCATCTATTGAGGTGGGACATGGTTAAAGGATTAGTTCACTTTTAAATACACTTTTCCTGATAAATTTACTAACCACCATGTCATCCAAGATGTTCATGTCTTTCTTTCGTCAGTCGAAAAGAAATGAAGGTTTTTGAGGAAAACATTCCAGGATTTTTCTCCTTATAGTGCATTTCAATGGCTACCAACAGACTGAAGGTCCAAACTGCAGTTTCAGTGCAGCTTCAAGAGCTTTAAACGATACCAGATGAGAAATAAGGGTCTTATCTAGCGAATCGATCGGTCATTTTCGAAAAAAATACAACCGTTTATGATTTATAAACAAAATATCGCCTTCAACGTACTTTCCGCTTCCGACTTCTACTTACGAAACGAACGCGGCGCCAGTTTCGTTTTTTTCCGTCAGTTGAATAGGGAAGGCGTAGGACATTCAGAGTAAGCGTTATGAAGAATGCGGAAGCGGAAAGTACGTTCAAGGAGATATTTTGTTTATAAATCATAAACGGTTGTATTTGTTTCGAAAATGGCCGATCGATTCGCTAGATAAGACCCTTATTTCTCATCTGGTATCGTTTAAAGCTCTTGAAGCTGCACTGAAACTGCAGTTTGGACCTTCAGTCTGTTGGTAGCCATTGAAATGCACTATATGGAGAAAAATCCTGGAATGTTTTCCTCAAAAACCTTCATTTCTTTTCGACTGACGAAAGAAAGACATGAACATCTTGGATGACATGGGGGTGAGTAAATTTATCAGGAAAAGTGTATTTAAAAGTGAACTAATCCTTTAAGGTTAGCGACAGGTTTGGTGGTACGGGTAGGTTTAAGGGTGGGTTAAGGGGTAAAGGAAGGATCAACAGTGTAATTATTGATGTAATTACAGAAATTAATTAAAGCTGTAATTACATGCAGGTTTTTTT
>RJVU01048406.1:1446094-1475558 GCA_003731715.1 Anabarilius grahami | reverse complement strand
TGTACAATTTACAATAAGTGCATTGCATCAAATGATTAATTTAAATGTTAGTACATAATAGTTAAAAACACTTATATTTGATGGTCATTTTGTTGTATTAAGAGACTTCTTCAGTCATTTGAAGACTATCCACAACTATTATAACTGGCTGATTTGCCCTTCACCACATCAAAACCGTATAAAACATCATTGTTCATGTACGCCCAAACAGACCAGAATAATAATGGATCATTGTCCGTTTCATATTGGACTTAATACGTATGACGAGGATGGGACAAAACACAGTCAAATGTCTTTTGTGAGTCCCTTAGTGTCTCTGAGAGCCCATGAATGACATTCCAAATATGCCGTGTTGTAGGTTGACTGGAATGCAGAAAACGGATCAGACTGTACTGTTTTCCATCGTGTACAAAAACTCCTCTAACAGGGCAATGCCTTAGGCAAAGAGAGAAGCTGCAGGAATACAAACACCATGGCAAAAGAAGTTGACCTCTAGCTGTGAAGATTTGTCCTGCCTAAAATCCTTGAGATATTACAGTGGAACAGAGGGCTACAGTGTTTTCTGCTCTTATGGACATGCTGATTGCTGCCAGTTTTTCAGGTTCAGATTACAGACTGTTCTAAAGTAGTGTCAATGTCTGACCATGACAGGGAAAAACCCCTTAGTCTATGAAAGAAAACTTGGGAAGAACCCAAGCTCAAAAGGGAAACCCATCCTCTTTGAGTTGACCTGTATGAGTAAGATATGATATGTTTTGTGTGGTTACAATGATTACACTTACATTCTGGCATGAAATTGCATTAAAAAACTAAAACAAAACAGATTTGGTTTAGGAGCGAATGGACACAGGAAATAAGTGAGAGTCTGACAAAAGAAAGCAAAATGATCCAAACTATTACTTACTAGTTATATATTACCTATACCAAACTAAAATCCTTACCTATTTAAACTATAAGCACACATTAATTTGATCAAAAATGGCTGTAAAGACAAAAGATTTCAAATAAATGCTGTTTTACTTTTTTATTCATTAAAGAATCCTAAATAAAATGCATCAAGTTTCTACAAAAATATTAAGCAGTCATTGTTTTCAACATTGATAATAATAAATGTTTTTTGAGCACCAAATCAGCATATTAGAATGATTTCTGAAGGATCATGTGACACTGAAGGCTGGAGTAATGATGCTGAAAATTCAGTTTTGATCACAGGAATAAATTACATTTTAAAATATATTAAAATAGAAAACAGTTCTTTTAAATTGTAATAATATTTTACAATATTATTGTTTTTACTGTATTCATAATACTCTAATGTAGGCTGCATTTATGTGATAATAATAGAGTAAAACAGTAATATTACCACCATTTTAAATAACTGTTTTCTATTTGAAAATATGTTAAAATGTAATTTATTCCTATGATCAAAGCTGAATTTTCAGCATCATTACTCCAGTCTTCAGTGTCGCATGATCCTTCAGAAATCATTCAGAAATCATTCTAATATACTGAAGAAACATTTCTTATTTTTAATGTTAAAAACAGTTGTGCTGCTTGATATTTTTGTGGAAACATAATTTATTTTTTCAGGATTCTAAGATTAATAGAAGGTTCAAAAGAACAGCATTTATTTGAAGAAAAAATTTTTTTTGTAAGATTATAAACATCTTTACTGACACTTTTGATCAATTTGATCCACTCTTGCTGAATAAAAACATTAATTTCTTACTGACCGCAAACTTTTGAATGGTAGTGTAAATAACATTTATGTAAATTGTAGCAGCACAGTTCATCAAAATTCTGCTTTTTAAATTACATTTATATACAAATTTAAATCAATATGTGACCACCCTCTCAATCAATTTGAAACTAGCATGCACTGTGACTACAATGAAAATAAACTGGTATGAAATCATCCAAATTCCTAATAACCCACCCTTGGATGAAAGAACACGAAAGAACTCTTATCACATCATTCAAACTTAAATATGCATTAATGATTCCTACACACCATCTTAAACAGCCTTAGAGTGCCGTAAACGTTGGTTAATTGTGAAGTAATTACAAAAATGCACTCACACAAAGGGAGTCCAGTCTTCCCAGGCATGAAGTATGGTGCTGATTGATTATATTTAGCAGTAGCAGTGTGACTGCCCTCTCCCAAAAGCATTTAGCTAATTACATGGTCAGAGGTCAAAGAGCTGGCCCCTTTTGTGTCCATTCAACACTGCCAAGACAAATCAGATCGGCTGACAATCTTACTTTGTGTGTGATGCACTCTTTAATCTAGGAAAGAGGATGTGGGCTGAAAATGATCATATCAAATCTCTGGATATTCGTCATGCAGGAATGGCATCCAACCTTGCATGCATGAGTTGATTACTCAGTATGATTCATGCACTGATTTAGCAACTTAAAATAGGACCAAAGGCCAAGAGGTCAAAGATCTTCTGTTGTCCAGCATGAGACAAGAATGACAAAAATGTGACGTGAAAGCCATGCGAATATGCAATCAATTAAAAATGTTATATTTACTAAACAGAGCTTTTAGAGCGTGTCCTCTTCGGTATTTTGAATGATGGATGGGATGGATTTTGAATAATAAACAATTTAATGATTCCAGTTCCTTAAAGGGGTCATGACATGGATGTTCTTATTACTTTAATATGTTCCTTGATTTTCACTTATAATGTTAATAAAGTTTTTTTGCACAAAAAAACAAATATATATGTGGAAAAAACTATTTTCAACCTTCATTCTGACCCTCTGTCTGAAATTATCTGTTTTTAAAGGATTAGTTCACTTTCAAATGAAAATTAGCCCAAGCTTTCCTCACCCGCAAGCCGTCCTAGGTGTATATGACTTTTGTATATGACTCTTCTTTCTGATTAACACAATCTGAGATATAATAATAAATGTTGTGACGCTTCCAAGCTTTATAATGGCAATGAACAGGACCAACTAGTTTGAAGCTAAAGATAGTGCATCCATTCATCATAAACGTACTCCACATGGCTCCAGGGGCTTAATAAAGGCCTTCTGAAGTGAAGGGATGCGTTTGTGTAAGAAAAATATCCATATTTAACAAGTTATAAAGTAAAATATCTAGCTTCCGCCAGACAGCCTTCCGTATTTAACTTACGAAGAACACACACTACGTCAGTTAAGTTTTTTTCCGTAAGTTGAATACGGAAGCTGGTCTGGCAGAAGCTAGATATTTAACTTTATAACTTGTTAAATATAGATATTTTTCTTACACAAACGCATCGCTTCAGAAGGCTTTTATTAACCGCCCGGAGCCGTCTGGAGTACATTTATGATGGATGGATGCACTTGCTTCAGCTTCATACTCGTTGCCCCCATTCACTGCCATTATAAAGCTTAGATGCGTCAGGATATTAATTAATATAACTCTGATTGTGTTCATCAGAAAGAAGAAAGTCATATACACCTAGGATAGCTTGAGGGTAGGGCTGCACGATTTATCGCGATTAAATCACACGCTATTTGTCAAAGGCTGCGATTATTTTATGCGCAGCTTGTCAGAGCTGTACGGCTCTGTGATCAGTAGTAAATGCTTCTCCATCTGAAAGCCAGAGGGCGCTCTTGCACAGAAACTATGCCCTGCCACAGAAGAAGATAACACGCCTCATATCGCTGTAGCTGAATAAACAGAAGATTGAAACGTTTTGATTGATTAAACATGACTAAAAAACACACGACTGCCTTATTCTGTGTAAGAAGCCACATAATCTCACAGAAAGATGCTCAACTGTCGTTATGAAGTGAGTTTAGAACAAAAACATGTTATTAAATGTTGTCTTTTGTTGGACAAGATGTCAATAAATGCTTCTCATGTCTGGAAAGATGTTTGACGCTTGTTGATTTTTCAAATGTACATTAACTCGCAGTGCTTTTACATGGATTAACATTTGGAGCCATACTTTATTGACGAGCTGCGCATAAAAAAAAATGTTTTATTTCATAACCGCACTAAGAATCGAGTTTAAGCGATAATCGCGTTTAAGTTCAATGTTATTTTTCGTACCATGCGATAAATCTTGCAGCCCTACTTTAGTAAATCTTGGGGTAATTTTCATTTTAAAGTGAACTAATCCTTTAAGGGCCAGCTCCTTTAAAGTTTGTCAGTAAATGGCAACTGTTATGACTGGCTAACATCAACGCCCACTCGCTATTGCACGTGAGTTAGTGTTCTGAAAACATTATCCATATAAAACCGTCATTAATAGACAAAACATTACGAAATTGGATTATGGGAACAGTTCCATTGCCAAATGATAATTTAAAAAAATAAATGAATTCAAAACATTTTCATGCTACACCGTGTTTAATGAGTTTAAACCATTTTAAAGACTGTAAATTCAATTCAAAACTGGCTTTAACTGTATATTAAACAACAATGCTAAATAAACAAAATGTGGTAACAATTAATTTATTAATATTTTTTAAATACTACTGGCAAAACAAATAATGTGCATCTTCAACTTGACATTAGCATATGAACAACCATTCAGTAATTTTACTGATGTAAGTCTCACAGTAGTTAGCTGAAAGTACAGTATGTATTTGATTCACTAAAAAGAACCAGTTCATAAGAGTTGTTTGTTCAGAAATCAGACTGGGCTGATTTTATTGAATGTTTATGATTCACTAAAAGAACAGTTTCATAAAAGTGATTTGTTCAGAAATCAGACTGAACTAAATGTCTTTAACTAAAAAGAACCAGTTCATAAGAGTCATTTATTTGGGATCAGACTACACTGTCTGGTTGTATGTTTCACGATGTAGATTCAGTATGGCTCTTGCAGCAGCATCGAACAAGAAACTTTGCCAGAGTATTTAGCACGGAATTCCATCCACTTCGGTAGAAAAATAAACATGCAACAACACGTAAACGGAACATCATTTGTTTCCGGTACTTTTTATTTGGTTAATTCTGGTGCATTTCAGCATGTCATGTTAAACACTCCCTGCCAAAAAAAACAAACAAACATCAAAATCCAATCACAACTTTTAAGCACCACCACCTTTTCTTTGGAAAGATTCACAATGTGCCAAATGTAAACACCACAGATTAATAACCAGGATTCGTCCCTTCGCACCCTTCCCAATGCCAAGAATCTGTACAATCCATCCCCTCAAAGCGTCAGCAGCCTGTTTTCTTTGGATTCTTTCAACACTTGTTACTTTTTTAACACTCTATTCATGTCTCTAGCCACCGTCATGACAAAACTCCAAAACTAAAAAGAGAAGCAATGCAAACAAATTAGTCTGTGGTTAAGAGAAAATGAGAAATCTGCTTTTTCCACTTGCATCTATTTGCCTGCAGAGCTGCTGGTGGTGCCCCACAGAGAAAGTAAAGACAATTCTATTGCACAGTGTTACACAAATGAAAAGAATATCATTGCATTTGGGAAATATCAACAAGCACCATGGGAAACAAAGCTATAGTTTTCCTGGCTGAAGTACTATTAATCATTACTATCATAATTTAGGAACAGCTTGGCTTTGTAAACAAGCATATAATACAGTACTTATCACCGATATCACACAGCTGCTGCACACTGCTGAAAATCAAAACATAATCTTTAACTGTTTATCTTGTGTTCTCCAGTCAGACTAGGCAAACTTGACCCCAAATTATCCAATCATTTCAACAAGTTGCTTTAATAGAGATAAATGCCTGCTCAATTCTCTTGTCAAAACCACTGAAAGACATTAATTAATAGCAATCTGAGCCATCTAAAACTCTTTGTGATAAATGATTCCTCTGACAGAGCACTCCAAATGGACAATTTGAATGTTATTATAGACTTAGCATGTCCCAAATGCTAGTTATTTTTCAGCCTGTGATCGCACAGATAGCCTATAGCAGCAGGTAGTACCATATCTAGAGTCAACATTGAAGTTACGTTCCCAGGCCCAGAACAATTGCACAGCAGGGTTTGATGTTGGTACAAATCTAAATGATGGACATCATGTAAACACAGCAGCAATACTGTATGTGAGTCTCTCCTGCTGTCATGGAGTTAAGGATAAGGTTTATTATTAGAATAAATTCAGTTGTTGTGACTGGCAAAGTTTTGTGATGCAAGATTTTGTAAGGATTCTCAGAATGAGAATGGTAAAGGTCCAGCTCTTTATGATTATGTAATGAGGACACAGCATGGTGAATGGTGCCATATCACTTGATTGTTGGATTTTCTACCATCTAATGAAATTACCTTAAAGATCGGTGCAGTGGATTAAATTACACATTTTTCAAGCATCTGATGGCTGTAACATAAAAAAGCAACCTGTTTTCTGACAAGACATCATAAACCGAAGCATGGTCAAGCACTTTGAGCATCTTAATAGTGGTCCATATGCATCACCAGGGGCTTATCCATCATTTCAGAAATATCAAGTGCAAAACCATTTTTTTTTTTTTACTTATGTATAATTGAAAGGTTTTATTTTATTTTTCTTATCTCTTGCTTTTGATTGGCTAAGAAATCAAATACACTGCTGAACAATCACCTATAATTTGTATTCTAAAATGTTTTTCCCTATATTTTCCTAATGACAATTGATTTTATTGATATGATTGACTTATGTACTACAAAACAGTTGTGCATTAAAGGGATAGTTCACCCAAAAATGAAAATTCTGTCATCATAAATACTATGGAAGTCAATGGCTACCATCAACTGTCTGGTTACCAACATTCTTCAAAATATCTTCTTTTGTGTTCAACAGAAGAAAGAAATTCATACAGGTTTGGAACAACATGAGGGTGAATAAATGATGACAGAATTTTCATTTTTGGGTAAACTATCCCTTTAAGTCATCATGGATTTATACAATGTAAAAAAAAATATTTTATCAATAAGGCAGAAAATATATTTTATAGTTTCTATACTGTAATAAAAGCTATGTAAGTTAGCACTGCATTATTCATATGCTTTATTCATATGAAAATAGCCCGAGATGGCTTGAAAAACACACATAAACCATATATTGTCATAATCATGAGTTTATTCTCTATACATTTCATTAGTCGAAACATTTCTGCTTTTTATTTAGCTACAGCGATAGCTGGATGCCTTGTCCATAAAAGGGATTTCTTGGAACGTCATAAGTTATTACTTCTATGAGTCCGTTTTAGACTTTCTGAGAGAGAGCGCCCTCGGGCTTCGAGTGTGAATGAAACTTACATTACATGACAGATTAGCTCTCCAAAATGCTTACATTGCCCCATTTTGGTTAAGAATAAAATGTCAGGTCATGCATTTACTATATTTGAATTTAAATCTAGATTTAGGGTGCGTTCACACTTGGCATGTTTGGTTCGATTAAAACGAACCCTGGTGCGATTGCTCTGTTAGTGCGGTTCATTTGAACGTGTGAACGCTGCCATCCGAACCCCGGTGCGCACCAAACAAGCGGACCGAGACCGCTGAAAAGATGGGTCTCGGTCCGCTTCCAAACGAACTCTGGTGAGGTTCGAATGATATATGAACGCAACACGGACCAAACAAACCGAACTACAAGTGTGAACGCACCCTTATTCACATTGGCACTAGGAACTACATTGTTGTTTGTAGATGCAAAGGACATGGAGATTTTAAAATATATATGAAAATATATTTTGGGGAATAATTGTCTCATAACATATGTACGTTGGGGTATGATTTTTCAATTTAAACAGCCACAATAATTTTATGTACATTGTAATATTTGTAAAATGTACTCCAATTTGTAAAAATAAAAATATAAATATTATATAACAGATTATTGGAGTACATTTTAAAATTTTTACAAAAAAACTAAATACTTTTTACTTCAAAATTTAATGTTTAATTCAATGTGTTACTTGCTGTTTATTTGTAATTATGTGTGTAATTTAATAGCAATTTTTGAGTGAAAACTGTTTCAAAGTAAATCCTACAACTATTATTTTTTTACTTAGATTTTTTTCTTTAACATCAAATCTGACCTCTATCTCTAAACCTAACCATTTGTCAATATAAACAATATATAACACACCAGATTTAACAGGCAGATACTACATTCACAATTTTTTTTTAAAACAATTGCAAATTACTGCAAGTCTTCCAAGGTCAAAAGATTGCCTCGTGCGAGGAACAAACCCAAAAGTCTCCATCCGCCATACTTGCAAAATATGGGTTCAGTTGTTGATAATGCATGACAGTTTTTTAATCAAGATTTTTTTAGGAGTTTGAATTAAATCTTGATAAAAAAAAATGTGATTTATGTTGTTGAAGCTAATGAATTAGCATGTGATAAAAATGCAAGAAATTTTTTTTTTGTTAAAATGTTCAGTTTGTAATTTAAATACAAAGAAAACACATATGCAGTGATTCACTGATGACAGCTTGCACATGACATCCATCCATCTTCATCAAAACATCAAAAAAACCCTTGTACATTGTGAGATCAAAGCTCAAATAAATACGACACCGTTTTACAAGTCAACCAGCGAACAGTGTGTACTATCCAAGAAAAGCTCACATGAAGGAGGAACTCACAACATACTTCAAGGACAAGATCATAGCAAGCTCAGCCAAGCTCTAACTCAGCAGTGACATATTGAGTTCCTCAGAAAAGAGCAGGACACATTTTGACAAACTGCGTTGGGTTGCGCTCTTCACCTTGAAGAGCAAGTTCTTAGTGTCCTTGAAGCAGGACTTCCCTCAAATTGTGGGAGTATGATCATTATACAACCTACGCAGAGGGTGACCACCGTTCTCTTATTTCACTCCTACCTGTCCAGCCATCTCCCTCCCCCCTCATCCCTTGTTCCCTTTCTTTCACCGTGGTGTCCTGTTCCACGTTACCTTGGCAACGCAGTGGTTATGTTCTGCTCTCCATTCAGCCGGCATTCTCTTGCCCTGGAGGGCAGATGCACTCTGCTTGTCCTCCTGTCATCCACACCAAAAAAGCCCATGTGGACGGCTCCATCAAACCCCCATTTAACCTTCACGCTGCCTGAGACAACTGCAGAAAAGAAAAGCATGACTGCAGGCATCCCAAACACAAAATCAAGTGCTACTAGATGCTCTCTGTCTTTATATTTTCTTACCAGGAATACAATTGTCCCTCTATATCAACCTCAAATTGCATTGCAAAGATGCCAAACCGTACTCTGAGTGGGGGTTGAGGACATTTCTCTAATTGAGGAGGATGGTTGCCATGGCAACATATTGAACCATTGCATAGGGTAATGGGAGAACACCTTACTGCTGCTTGGTTTCACCTAGCTGAAGTGACATCCCACCGTCTCCGAATCTCTAGTGTAAATCCAGCTGAAATCTCTAGAAAATACAGACTGCTTTAATCTTAAGAGCACTTCAGCAGCTTTAATCCATTTATTTCAACATTACACGAAAGAAAGCGATAATTTGTGCTTTTAGACAAAGCGACAAGGCAACAAAAAGGCTCAATACATCCTTAAAACCACACGTTACTTTGTTTATCTTCTCTCAGGTGGAGGTGTTATTAATTTGAGCGCTGACAGAACCGGTATGCTGGTATGATTAACTAACATATTATTCTGCAAGCACGCCTTGTCTGTCTCACAAAGGTCAAACACAGTTACATAAAAGCAACGTTTTTATACAGCAAACCATGTAGACACAATCAGTGATGGGAATAACAGCATTATAAATAAACGGTGTTACTTTTTTCAGTAACGAGTAATCGAACTGATGACTTTTTCCTCGTTACAAAGCCGTTACCATTACTGACAAAAAAAATGCCGCATTACTATAATTGAGCTCACTGAAGCGGTTTTCATCTGAGCAGGCTCTCTCTCAGCCATAGGACCTGCAAAGTGTTTTCTCTGGTGTGTGTGTTGGGGTGGGACACAGGCTAACTGATGATGATTGGTGTGTGACTAGAGATGATAGACCTGCAAAGCGTTTTCTCTGGTGTGTGTGTTGGGGTGGGACACAGGCTAACTGATGATGATTGGTGTGTGACTAGAGATGATAGACCTGCAAAGCGTTTTCTTGTAAAAAAAAATAGTACAGGTTAGTCATACACCAATATAATTTTAAACTGATAGCCTAATAATGTACGATGCTCTGTATGTGTGTGTGTGTGTGTGTGTGTGTGTGTCAGAGCATGGGAGCGCGAGCTCAAACCAGAATAACCTTTGTGTTATACTGGATCGAAAATATGTGAAAGAATTTTTTTCTAGTCGACTAGTAGTTGTTCATTTAAGCCATTAGTTGACTAATCACATTTAAATTAATTTAATTTCTTAAATACTAGAGAGAGTAAACCAAAATAATAAGCTTTTATGTAATATAGGCTATGTAGCTTGCCATAAAGAACCGGCAAAAGTAATGATTATGAATGTGACAAAAACAGCAAGGAGACATTTTAATTGTTTATTAATAACTAAATGTTTTCTGAATCAGTGTCGGCTGCAAAGATGAAGTTGACATTGCTGACTCTCATCATCTCTGCATGTGGACGCGCCTAGAGAAAGAATGCACATTTCATTCGGATTAGCTACATAATCAGAGTAGCCTATTTCTTTTTGTTTTGAATTATTTTGTTTAAAAAGTAGACATTTCAAGCTTTCTATAGATATATTTCTCATGTCTGTGAGGCAAGCAGCCCATACGCTGAGGTTCTGGTAATTTAGCCTGTAAGACGCGCTCCAGTTCACGTGCAAGTGATCGCGCCGGCGCCTCCATGTCATGATTATATTGTCTGCTATATTTGCTTCTTTTTTATTAAATCCAGGCAATTGGTTGATGAAACATTGATTAAAATTAAGATAAAATTTTTACAAAACGAAATTCACTTTAAAGAAAGGCTTTCTACAAAACAAAACTTAATGAAGTGGTCAAAATCATGTCTGACTCACTCCATGTCTCCCAATATATTGCACATCTTATGATGTATTCTATCTTACTCATGCTGTTCACTTTTCATAATCAAATAGATGAATTTAAAACATAACATAGGCCTATTTAAACAAATATGAAACTATGTTTACTTTAATGACTACCAACAGGTAGTACAGTACAGAGAAATTTCATGTCGTGAGCAAGAGCGGATCATGAGTCACAAGTCGAATCAAGAGTAATTTATTTTTAGATTTATATTTAATATTGGGGCATCCAAGTTATTTTAAATATTTAAAAAAAAAAATTGTTTAAAGTAACGCAATAGTTACTGTCCTTGGTAATTATTTACTTTTAAAATAATGTAACTCAGTTACTATTTGTGAGAAATAACTAGTAACTATAACTAATAACTTTTTTAAAGTAACGTGCCTAACACTGGACAGCCTGGATTTTGTTTTAAAGCCTATGTGATGACCGCTATGAAATCAAAATTAAATTTTTTCTACAGAAGACAACTAAATATTTGTAGATATTTTCAAAGTGTATATACATATATATTTTATGTATTAGGATGCGTTTATGTACATATATATATAAAAAATGTAAATTATAATTTATGTTACAAAAAAATAAAAAAAATTCGCCCTAATGCGGTACTTCCGCCTACATCACGCGTGACCTTTCCAACGTGATTATGTAATGCGTGGCGCATTGCAGAGCTAGTGCAAGACGAGCATTTGTGGTTAAAAAGTATATATATATATATTTTTTTTTTTTTGAAAATGACCGGTCGTTTCGCTAGATAAGATCCTTATTCCTCGTCTGGGATCATGTAGAGCCCTTTGAAGCTGCATTGAAACTGCAATTTGGACCTTCAACCTGTTAAACCCCAGTGATATCCACTATATGGAGAAAAATCCTGGAATGTATTCCTGAAAAACCTTAATTTCTTTTCAACTGAAGAAAGAAAGACATAAACATCTTGGATGACATGGGGGTGAGTAAATTACCAGGACATTTTAATTCTAAAGTGAACTAACCTTTTAAAGCTACAAAAGTGATTTTCTCTTTGTATTTTGTTGTTTGATTAACATTTGATTAACACTTTAAGAGATAATACACGGATCTAATGCAATGATATGCAACCATTTTCTTTCTCAATTGTTTACATTCATGTAAGCCATATGTGACTGTATTTACAAGGACACTCGCAGAGATGGGTATTTTAACATTAATTTGTGTGTATGTGTCTGTTCAAGCACAAATAGAGGTGGAAAAGAATGGAATGTTTAAACGGACAGGACATAAGTGCAAATAATAAACTTTCACTCTATGATGGTTAAACTTTGTAATTAATCCGAGAATCACGAGCGTTTCAAACTGTGGTGCCTGGTCCATACAGATCACAGATCAACTACGATCCCTATATTTTAGCAATGTCAATGCTAAAAGGATTTATTGTTCAACCCTAATATAAACAGTTAACAAAATTAAAATGTAAAGTCCTTTTCTTTAAAATACAGACCAAATAATTGATGATTGTGCTGTATCCTCAGACTTTTTGTCCAATCAAATGCTCTCTAGGATGAGAATGTCCCTCCCCCTTCGACAGACTAACAAATCAAGGTTTGTTGCTGACTAATATACCTATCCCAAACAAAAATCTGCTGTCGTCAAGAGATTTCATGGTGTTTTCAAAGGACTGGAGAACAAGACTTTCAAATGGCACATCTTAAAAATGTAACAATATAAGTAGATAAAATAATTTGGAGCATAATAGGGGCGGTTGTTCCTCAATTTGAGGTCTCTGAGACAAACACTATGCTTGTTTCATTGGCCCACTTCAAAGGCAGAGACTAATAGTGTTTGTATATGAGCCTGAATACTCCAGAATTGCCCCATAAGGAGGCTGTGATCCATATCATTGCATCCTTTGGCTGCAGATCAGAGCCAGCGTGGGGGAATTAAGACAGGTCTCTATTAGTAGGTCCTGCATGTAGCCTAACAGGCAGTAACTGTTTCAAAAGAACAGATGCCCTTGGGATAATTTCCTCATGTGTACATGCACTTTGTGTGTATTGGTAATGTAAATATTCAGATTACTCCTCATGGCTGATTACAATAAAATGGGAAATATAGCACTAAACTTTCATTAATGTATACACAAGCTTAACTATCAGATGTTTAGACATGGAACAGCACTCAAAGACATGAATAGTGAAGCTTTCAAAATGCTAATAAATATAGACACAAGAACCAACAGCAGAGAAACCACCTCTTTCTTAATTATTCTGCATAGGACAATCCTCAACTGTGGGTGTGATTTTTTTTTTTTTTTTTAACAGAATAATTCACTCAGCTGTGAAACACTCTGAAGAAGAGAGAACACCACACACCACTTGCATCTTCACACTTTTCTCACACAGCTGCTGCACCTTTGAACTAGAAAGCTGTATTTCAGTAAACTGTGATCAGCGCTGGGCTTTTCCTTTCTATAAAAGTCTACTGCTTACATACGTTCAGAAGGTCTTCCAGGTCTAAGGAATTTCACACACAGACCAGCCACTAGTCAAGAGCCGATCACTGAAAACTGAGACCCACAGCATTTGATCACTGGATTTACTGAAATCATTTCACATTTAAGAAGTGTTTTTTTTTTCTCAACATTGCAGCATTGCATATCTAATCAGCTCCTGACAAACACATTGAAAAAACACATTGTCATTTAACCATGTATTACGGTCTTTGGAAGGTTTTTGTCTTTAAAACACATTAAAATGTACAAATTCATGTCACATATTTACATGCAATGCAGGGATTCCCCAACTTTTTGGTCAGCTGAACCTCTTTGACCTGATATATTTAATTCAAGTACCCCCAGAGACAAGTTAATAAGTCAGGTCAATAATAAAATTAAAGGGGAAAATCATGAAAATCTGACTTTTTCCGTGTTTAAGTGCTATAATCGGGTCCCTGGTGCATCTACCAATCCAGAAAATGTGAAAAAGGACAATCCAGTAACTTTGGTTTGGTAAGCATTTCTCTGCAAGCATGTGAAAAAACGAGCCGCTAAGATTTCGCTCCCCTAGTGACGTAGGAAGGGGATCTTATTATAATATTGCCGCCCCTTAATCTGAACATTTCCACCCACGGCGTCGCCATTTTGTTTTCGAAATCGAGGCAAAGCTGTAGATAAATAGTATTTTTAAATAATGCAATGTGTTTCTTCGGTTCAGGCAGCTCCACTTTCTGTGTGCTTTTCCTTAGCCTCTATACACTCTATTACTTTATGCTTGCGCAAACAGAAGTTGTGTTTGACAGAAATGTATCAGTGTTACTTATGACTCACCCACAAAACAGCTTAGACCAGTGGTTCCCAACCTGTGGTCCGCAGCCCACTAGTGAAAGTGAAGTGACATGTGGCCAAGTATGGTGACCCATACTCGGAATTTGTGCTCTGCATTTAACCCATCCAAGTGCACACACACAGCAGTGAACACACACACCGTGAACACACACCCGGAGCAGTGGGCAGCCATTGCTGCGGCGCCCGGGGAGCAGTTGGGGGTACGGTGCCTTGCTCAAGGGTCTCACCTCAGTCGTGGTATTGAAGGTGGGGAGAGCGCTGGACATTCACTCCCCTCACCGACAATCCCTGCCGGACCCGAGACTCGAACCCATGACCTTTGGGTTACAAGTCCGACTAGGGGGCCGCAGTGATCCTCCAGGTGGGCCGCTATATTAAATATATTACTATAATTCCTTAATTTAATTATTAATATGTTACATTTAATACATTAAATTAAATTAATAAAAAAATACATTTAAAACAAGGCACCACCTCTCTCGTACGTATTCTGTGATTGTTTCGGTTCAGCCCAGTCTGTTTCTCATCGCGCTGCTGTGAAATACAGACTGAACGGTGGCTGAAAACACAAACTCTCTCAGTTGGAAAAAGAAAACCTGTGTCGCTAAAAAGGTTTTGATGGATGACGATAGTAATGAAGGTAAAGACGATTACAGTCTTACATTAGGCATGCGCGAGTCCGCAATTATTGATGCCCAAACAAGTCGTGCATGTGCGCTCTCGACTCACTGATCGTTATAACATCGTATTTCTGCATGAACACAGTGCAATATATTCGCGTAGTTGTCCAAATCAATGTACTGTGAGTGTTTTATAACGGATGCTTGCCGAACAAGCGTGTTTTGGAGAAGTTTGAGAGGATCAGTGGTGTTATATGCGTTATATGTCAATAATTTTGAATGGATCCGCATAGTTTTTAAATTCAGTCCTTTGGTATCTCCCTGTGGTCTTGTTTGGTATGGCAGGTTGACAAATGTTTGCATGTTTGCATGTTCTTCTTTAAAGAACTAATAACGTGGGGTTGAAAAGTAATAACACTAAAAATACAAATGTTTTTGTGTGCCGTGTTGATTCAGAGAGGAGGTGGGCCTTGGCGTAAAAAAAGTTGGGAACCACTGGCTTAGACTAACAATACTAATGTGAATACGCCAGACTGCTTCACAAACGAGGGTCAATTCAACACTGGATTTGCACAAAAGATTAACATGACGGCACATGCTAGTCGATGAGCTGAATCAACTCCACAGCAACTACATAAATTTATCTACTAACCATTCAGAAACGTTCAGTTGCATTCTAAAAGTTGTACCTTCTTCCTGAGTCTCTCCATCTGAGTGTCTGGTTTGAACAATGTAAGGCTGAACATTGTTACTGACAATCGGCATTTTGGCTGCGTGAGATTCTCCAGCTTTGTTGTTGTTGAGCATCCAAATTGAAGCACGAGCTGTTAAAGCTCTGCCCTCTTCTGGAAAAAGGGGCCGGGAGCAGCAGCTCATTTGCATTTAAAGGGACACACCCGAATAAATGATCTGTGGGGTATTTTGAGCTGAAACTTCACAGACACATTCTGAGGACACCAGAGACTAATAAAATTAAGTTCACCATCTGATGTTGGTTAATGGCCACATGACATGCAGGTAAACAAATAAAATATTTCATCTTTTTAGTGTTTTAATTAGAATGTTTTTATTTATTTTAATTTTAAACTTATAATTTAATTAATTGCTTTTCATTAAACTCACAAAACCCAGTCTGGGAAACCCTGATGTAATGTAATATTTAATGCACGTCATGCTGTTGATAACAAAGAATGGAAATTATTTTCAAAAAGATGAGCTTTCCAAGAGGCCGAGAGCATTTTAAGGTACTGCTGGATTTTGTTAAAAAAAATAAAAATAAAAAAAGCCATGAAATTGTGGTTTGTGATTAGAGAATTGCAACTTACCAAAAAGAGTACTTTAAATCAATGTCAGATGTAATTTTTTATGTAACTATTAGCTTGGTAGATTCATTAATTGCGAATTAATTTGAATAGGCACTTTGTTTTAGAAACAAGGCTGTTTTTCCCATTCAACCAACCAGCAAGTAGCAATTAATGGCTCATGACTCAATCTTGTCATTAGATTAAACAAATTACCTAGCAAAAGAAAAAAAAAAAATTTCAATCTTTTACTTTGCTTCAGCACTTATGATTATAGACTATCAAGTTGAAGCTGTTGAAGACTCATCGTCTTAATGTCTTGTGAGTTTCATATAGTGCAGCATTTACAGCATACAAAATAACCCCTCTTATAAGCAGTGTGAGGAAATAGTATTAACCTCTACGATTGCTCACTGTCAGACACAGAGGAAGCTCATCTGCCCATCTCACCCTCACGACCGAGACCAGATGCAGCTGCTGATTTAATGGTGTGTCGAGAGAGCATTCATTAATGTCTGTGCAGGATGTGTTTCAATGAGACTTGGCTCGTCCACTATCACAGATTAGATATGCGTCACAATGACTGACGATCATTTGTTTAGCATCCTAGTTGATCTTAATCATCCTCTCTCTCATTTATATACTCTCATTGAATGATACACAATTTACTGTACTCGTTTGTGTGACAAAGCTCAGACGAACCCCCAATCCAAACCGCACCCATGCAGCCACCCTCCCCCATTCACCCCCAGGTCTGAACATATAGGCAGATGGGTCCGTAACGCTCTGATCACACAGGGCATTCATACACATTAGCAATTATGTTTATTTCACCATTAGTTGCACAAACAGAAGGATGGAAGTAGTTTTAATATACACAAACATGGATACAATGTACTGCATGGCCAAAAGTATGTGGATACCCCCTTGTAATTAACAGCTTTGACTTTTCCAGTAATTCCAGTAATGAAAAATCCTAATGCTACAGTTCACAAAGACATTGTAGAGAATTGTGTGCTTACAAGTTTGTGGCAAAAGCCTGGGAAGGGTCTTAACTGTTCCAGCATGACAATAACTCTGCGGTTCACTGAGGTGGGGTTGAAGAACTTGACTGGCTTGCAAAAAATTCAGACCTGGACACTTCTGGGATTAAATGAGAAAAAAAGAAGAAGAATAAACTGGTTTTGAATTAGAACTGTCCTGAATAACAAATTGTCTCATTTTTCAAAATGTTTATCATCATAGTTCCACTGATGTGAACGGAATACATTCTAAAATACTACTTTCCTGCACTACTTACTTACAACACTGCTAATGAATCTATAGTGCGAAACAAAAAGAGTGAAAAGTATAGTCCGATTCCCGACCAAATCAGTTATTTTAAGTAAATCAAAAACAAACGGTGCAAACAGTGTAGTTAGATTAACAAACAAACAAGTGATTCTAATCAGCCGGTTCTTTTTACTGAATCAAAAACACACAGTGCAAACTCTTGTAGTCTGGTTCCCGAACAAATGACTCGAACGAGTCAGTTCTTTTTAGTGAATCTAATACACACCGCTCAAACAGCGTTGCCTGGTTCCTGAACAAATAACTCAAATGAGTCAGTTCTTTTTAGTTAAACCAAAACACACAGCTCAAACAGTGTAGTCCGAGTCCGAATGAATGACTCTAATGAGCCAGTTCTTCTCAGTGAATCAAAAACCCACAGTGCAAACAGAGTGCTCCAATACCCAAACAAATGAACAAATACCCAAACAAAATCTCATCATCTGGCAGTGGAATTGATTTTTTTTTATTTTATTTTTTTTATTCCAAATAAAAGTACTAAAAGAATCATTAATGGAACCAGAATCATAACTGACAGCTCCATCACTCTTTTAATCAGGCACTGAAAAAAAATAAGAATAGAACAAAGAAAAAATGGCAATTAGAATTACTGTCTGGTACCAAAACAAATGACTTGAATGAGTCAGTTCTTTTTAGTGAATCCAAAACACAATGCTCAAACAGTGTTGTCTGGTTCCTGAACGAATGACTCCAATGAGTCGGTTCTTTTTAGTGGATCAAAAACAGACAGCACCAATAGCGTAGTCTAAGTCCCGAATGAATGACTCTAATGAGCCAGTTCTTTTCAGCGAATCAAAAACCCACAGTGCAAACAGAGTGATCCAATACCCGAACAAATGAACAAATACCCAAACAGAATCTCATCATCTGGGAGCAGAATTGATTTTCATTATTATTATTATTCCAAATAAAAGTGCTAAAAGAATCATTAATGGAACCATCAAAGAACCAGAATCATTACCGAGAGCACAATCACTCCTTTAATCAGGCACTGAAAAAATCAGAATAGAAAAGAATTGCCAATTAGAATTATTGTCTGCTTCCCAAACAAATGACTCGAATGAGTCGGTTCTTTTTAGTTGTTCAAAAATAGACAGCACCAATAAGTCCCGAACGAATAACTCTAATGAGCTGGTTCTTTTCAGTGAATCAGAAACCCACAGTGCAAAAAGAGTGATCTGATACCCGAACAAACGAACAAATACTCAAACAAAATCGCATCTGGCAGCGGAATTGTTTTTTTCTCTCTCTCTCGCTCTCAATTCCAAATAAAATTACTAAAATAATCATTAATGGAATCATCAAGGAACCAGAATCATTACTGATAGCTCCATCACTCCTTTAATCAAGCACCAAAAACAAAACAAAAAAACAGATTAGGAAAAAAAATTAGTGTTTCATTTTTTGGACAATTAACCAAATGAAAATACATGCACTTGTTTTGAACTCTGCATTCATTAACTGGGCAAGACTCCATTAGAGAGTCATTTCCAAAGATCTGCAACTCTCTTTCTGAGGTTTGCTTGGCAACCAGACGCTAAAAACCATGGCCCTCGTCTTTGCTTTGGTGACAGAGCTTGTGCCAAGACATAATAATACACTGACTAGAGATTGCAGGCATTACAGGCCTCCCTGCGTCGTTCTCTCTGAACCTCTAAACATAGCCCAGTAGGAAAATCAACGAAAATTAGAGTGATGTCCTGCCTGCTCCGTGCCACATGGACCCCCTTATAAGACAAAAGGATCCGGGACAACTGCTCACATTCCAGGCATCACAGTGTGGACAGCATGGCACTGTGACAACAGTTGTAATCCCTCAGCGTCTGCTGGCGTGAGCTTGCTCCAAGATTCCTTGTGTCAGAAAGTGATCAGTAGCCGAGCTATGCGTGCACCTGGAAAAATGTAAAGCGATATGATCTTGCAAATAGATTATCATATAGTTTTAGGGAGGTTGTAGAACTTTCCGAACCTATTGTTGGACTTTAACCCTCTGGAGTCTGAGGCTAATTTGGGGCCTGGAGAAGTTTTGACATGCCCTGACATTTGTGTTTTTTTCAGTTGTTCATAAACATATTAATGACACAAGTGTCATTACACTGTATTCAGCACAAACTAGGCTATATGTTTGTGTTTTTGAAGGAATAACATTTATGCGTGGTTATTGAAAAAACTGAAATAAGGCCAAAAAAAGTATAGTAAATCTGTGTTTACAATACTTTAGGGTATTGGAGGTTGTAAACTAGAGTTTTTGCTTCAAAATTATGTAAAAATTATGCTGACTACTCTTTCATTTATAACAATATATTGATTTAGTTTTTGTAAGACACTTTTTGCCAAGAAACACCGTATGCGTGGAGGCGTGAATCATCATGAATAATGATGAATAATGGGTCATTCTCACCTGAGAAGACAAAAGAATTGCATAGTAATGAGCTGAAATGACTTGCATATTAATGAGGCATTTCAGTCAGGTAGGCTGTGAAAAAAACCTTCTTTGATGTCTCAAGCTCATCATGGTATATGAAACATACAGAAAAATATTATTACAATATAAAGTAATGGTTTTATATTATACCCCCTGTGTTGAAAATCACGTTTTTAATGTTGTTTATGTCTATGTGGTGTTTTTAAGACAAACCATGTGCAAATTCATAAGTCAACACCATTGCTGAGTATTTTGTCCTTAAAACTGCAGTTTACCAAAGACAGTCTCAAAAACGCGGTTTGAAATCGCCCTTGTTTTCTACGTCACAAGTCATTTGCAGCCATTCACGGACTTTAGCATATCATTAACTATGCTGCGAAGCAGGGGAGTCTCAAGAGAAGCCAGATTATCCCGGTATATTTTTCTGTTGATATGAAAAATCAGGTACATTTAGCAATATAGCGGGTGAATTATGTATATGATGTATATTACGATGTTTTGATGAACTATATGCCTTATTCCACTAAGCTGATTTTTAGAAGGCAGCTGTCTGATTCTGAGATGGTGAACAGGTTTGTGTAACATTAGCGACACATTATTAGCTGTTTAATAACGTAGTCAAGCAAAAGGCTAATCATATGTGTCTGATGTAGAGAGCGATAAATAAAACCACAATGTGACCACAATGGTTGATAGTAGAAGGAAATAGTATATGCTATTTATTTGCCCAAAACTTCAATGTGGGTACATACTGCACATGTAGTGTGTCCATATTATTTGAAACTCTCTATTCTGATGTACACTGAAGCTAACTCTCGGGCTCAGACAGTTCGCCAGTTCATTTAGAGGGTAAATAATACGGCGGTTTCTCATATAAACCACTGTGACAGGCATTGTCCTGCATCCTACCTTGTCTTTCACTTTTTGAAAAACAATCCCATAAAAAAATGCAATGACCTCTTTCTGCGGTTACAAAATACAGTCTACTTCATTTGGGACTGTAACAAATCAGTCTAATGAAAAGGCTGGAAGGAGGTTTGTAGGTTAGCAAGGGGAAGACAAAGCTCATTAGAGGAGCCATCCTAGAACAATAACATTGTGCAAACAGACAAAAACACATTGTTTTATAGGAGGAACATCTGTGAATGGACTACCAAAAAAAAAAAAAAAACACAGATAAAACGGTTCATACAAAGGAGAACAACAAAATGAGATTTACACATATTACGGTCTATTGCGCTAAAGCACCAAGTGTTCAATAGTCTTGGATATTATTTTGTGCCTTTTAAAATACTTTTTCTTTGTCTTTTTTATGTGTGCACTGCAGTAATTTTACATGAAGAAAATAAATAAACTGAAACACTACATAAATAATAAAACATATAAACAATCCTGCTCAATATAATATAATATAATATAATATAATATGATGCATAATAGGATGCAAGCAGCAAAGCAAACACAAAGTACATGTTAAAAGCCCTCAGGTAAAATGCAGGCAAGCTGCAATCTTTTCATTTCAAACAAAACATAGACCTCAGAGCCCTTTACGTCAAAAAAAGTCATGTCTCTGCTCCTGACATAAAATGTGATGACACAGAGACACATCAGTGGTGTGAAACAACAGCTGCAGAGGACTGAGGCTCAGGGTGACTGGATGTACAGCCTTTGACAGAAACATCCAGAGATGTGTCACAACTGAGCTGTTATATGATCATGAACTTGGAGTCACAATCCAAAATATTATAAATGTAAAAACATGCCTTTCAAAGAAAACTCTGAAATGACTTTTCTTTTCCCACTAACATCTAAAGTGGGCTAAAGGATAAATGCTATTTACTTACATTCAAATCTTGCATTCATAACTGTCACTGAATATCCTATTTCACTTGGAAATGTCACATTATGAAAGTAAAATGTATTATGAACATTCATGTTGACTTTAATAGACAACCATCACGTTATTAGGTCTTCTTCCAAGCCATAATTCAATGTTTACTGTGATCACTCGTCAAGAAGATATCTGCACAGATTCGTTTTCAAAGGACAGGACTTAACTTGCTTGGATTAGGGATAAGGACTTTCACTGGAAGATTTGCACTGTTGATTTTTGGAGAAAATCCTTTTCTTTTATTTGCTTTGTTTTAGGCAGAGCACCATCATCTTCATGCTATACCCACCCTATGGGTCCAGCACTGCATCACACAGGTTCCACATCCATGCACGGCTGCGTTCAATGAACAAATCCAAAAACCTCTTGTGCTCTAAATCCAGCAGCAAATCTGCTTTGCCTCTTTAGCAATCACCATCTTGAAGCTGAAGTATGCCATTTCCACTCCAATAGTGTCACTAAAAGAGAACAGTAAAAAAATAAGGACTGTTTTTCAAACAGATTTCCCAAACACTCCCCCGTCTTCCATTGGTCGGACAAACAAATAGTCAAAAATACACGTAAATCTCCAAACATCTTTAGTTGAGTTAATGTTGCGATGTTGGGCTGGTTGGGGATGCTCAAACAAGCAGAGCACAAATACAACCACAGCATTAATTTTTTTAAGGAAATCATGAATGCCTTAGAGTTTGCTCTGCAAAGGAGAAGCTCATTTTCGTCTAAGAAGAAAAAAATAATTTAACTGTATTTACATAAGTATTTGTGGTAATTGTGACTTTACTTCTCATAATGTGACATTGCATCTCACACAGCAACATACATTTTCACAAATGCAACTATTTCTTATTTTAAACTCTCATAATTACTATATTTAATTTACTCTGAAGCAGAAAAAGGACTTCATAGATAACATCCACAAAACAAAACACAAAAAACTAAACAAAATAAAACAACAAATAAACAAAAAGTAAATATATTAAAAACTAAACAAAAAAAAACAAAAAAACTGAACTAAACAAAATAAACATCAAAAAATAAACAAAACAAACCAACAAAACAAAAATAAAATAAATTAAAAAAACTAACTAAACTAAACAAAGACAAAAAAACATAAAATAACATAACAAAAACCACAAAATGAAACAAAATTAAACAAAACGACAAAAAACGAAACAAAACAAAACATTAAATAAACAAACTAAATAAAATGAAAACTAAACTAAAAACAAAACAACAAAATATAAAACATCAAAACTAAACACAACAAATTAAACAAATCTAAACAAAATAAAACATCAAAAAACTAAACTAAACAACAAAAAACTAAAAACAACAAATAAACAAAAAACACAAAATAAAACAAAAAACTAAACTAAACAAAACACCAAAAAGCAAAACAAAAAAACTAAATAAAAACTAAACTCAAAATAAAGCATAAAAACACAAAATAAATGAAACACAAAACAATAAGACAAAATCTTAACCTTTCATCCAAAAAGAACAAAATAAATAGATTTGAACTTGCAGCCACCTAAGCACTCAGTGAAAATTTTTATTTAAGAAAGCATGTGTTATATCACATGTGCATCCAAACCGTATTTATATTACAACCTGTTATTGCAGCTGGCAAGGACTGCGTGCAGTAATGACACTGCGGGCATACAGATGTGCAAAAGGGTCCCTCCGGGGGATAGAGGAGCAGGTCCCAGAGCGCTGGGTGTGTGGAGCTGCTGCTATTGTACAACAACATGTGAGCACAGAGGAACCAGCCAAACCCATCTGGACGAGAGAGTCTCTCCCTGTTCCCTGTTCCCTGTTCCCCACCCTATATGAGTCAACGTCAATGTTTTCAAGAGGCAGTCCGTTTAAAAACACATGGTTACCCTCATGAAAGAGCAAAAAGTGAACTCTTCCATAAGGTCTACACAACAGGATCACTCCATGTTTAAGGCAGATGACTGAGGGGTGAGGAGAAGGCCAAAAATGGAAGATAATACTACAAAGGGAGGTGAATCAGCAGATTTATGTAACTGCAGCACCACTAATTTCATCGAGCCACTCTCAGGGGAACAGAGACAAGGACTTATATGAACCCAATACTGATTTGATAATGAATTGAAGACAATGGGGTGATGACTCAGAGAAAGGACAAGGGGAAAGGGACACTCAGATCAAGGAGATGGGGTAGAATGAGTAAGGGAAAGAACAGGTACGGACAAGTACAAGGAACAAGTCAAATAAAGTTTTATCTTAATAATGCTATAAAATTATAAAAACACTGCCAGTTAAATATTTAGAATAATTACAGTTTTTAAATTAATAAAAAAGCAACAGCAATATTGTGAAATATTAATTGCAATTTAAAATAACTTTATTTGAATATATTTTAAATATTGCTGAATTTTCCGCATCATTACTCCAGTCTTCAGTGTCACATGATCCTTCAGAAATCATTCTAATATGCTGATTTGATGCTCAAGAAACATTTCTGATTATTATCAATGTTGAAAACAGTTTTTGGTGCTTAATATTTTTGTGGAAACTGTGATAGACAGCATTTATAAAAAAAGAAAGAAAAAAATGTATTTATTTCAATAATGGTACATTAATAAAGTCACAGCATGTTACAAAATATTTCAAATAAATGCTCTGTTGAAGTTGTGTCCTAAAAAATGTGTCATGGGTTCAACAAGCATATTAAGCAGCACAACTGTTGTTGATAATAATAAGAACCATTATTAATAACTGAGCACCAATAATAACTGAGCATCAAATCAGCATATTAGAATGATTTCTAAAGGATCATGTGACTCTGAAGACTGGAGTAATGATGCTGAAAATTCAACTTCACCATCACAATAATAAATTACATTTTAAAAGTAAAACATTAAAATAGAAAAAGGCAATTTATATGTAATATTTGACAAATATTACTGTATTTTGGATCAAATAAATGTAGAGCATAAATATGAACATAAGAGACTAAAACATTAATCAAAATCTTACCGACCCCAAACTTTTGAATGCATTGTATTCAGACATTAACATTATTGAAGATTAATAAATGCTATAAACAGTATTGTAAACCGTATTAACAAAATTAATCATATTGTAATAATTAAGTGTTACCAATGTCCCAGTATTATAGCATATAAAACAGATCCATTTCTGTGTAAGTTTAGATGTCATATCTGCATATCGATATCAATCGGGTTTCTTGAGAAAGGGGGAAAAAACAATATGAGTAAAGTATTATGCTTTGATGACACCACATCAAGCATTAAGTTGAGAATTTACACTGACATGCCCACACAATGATTTACTCTGCCTTTAAGGCCTGACACAAATCTTGGCATCTCAGTATTCAGGTGTGTGACCCTGCTGGATCACAGTTACATTTACAGTGCATCTCTAAATACAGACCAGGCTGTTTTTAAACTAAAATACTGGATCCTATTTGATGTTCTCATACCTTACTGCCTTTATTCAGAAGCATGCAACAGGTGTGAAGACTTGAATTTGACATTCAAAGCCATTCCTGCCACGTTTCACTTGGTTTACCAGAAAAGGTATTAGGTCAAGTCAGATTACTATCAAAGTGCATGAATGACGAGGGCAAACTTGCGACAATGGCCCACAGACCAAGACGTGAAACCCAATAACCAAGTTCAAGCTCAGATTAGATTTCACAGAGCTTCTTTCCCCCAAGATTCATCAAAAGGGTCTGAGGGAACTTCCTTTCATCATCAAAGACATTTTCAAGAGAATAACACTTAGTCATGAACAAGTGGGCTAATGTCAGTATTGGGTTACTTCAATGCTTTTGTGTTAAATGAGTTACACTCATCAGTGGAGTGGAAAACAACCTTCACACTTTTATCTTTATTAGACTGAGTTTAGTTTTGTTAGAACACATGAACAAACTTTTCTTGTAGCATTAACATAACTTTTCTAGTATTAACATTATTAAGATCATCATTCATATCAAATTTAAAATGTTTAATGGGTTTATCATTTATCTATACACTGCAAGCTATTTCTTTTCTACTTTATTTTTTGTTTTGTTTTTTCTTCTCCAGATGTGAATTTGTTGCAACTTGCATGGGTTACTTGAATTACCAGAATATTACCCTTAATACACACTATATACTGCAAAAGTCTTGGCTGTCACATTTCTTTCAAACATTCAAAAACATGGTGTGTTGTCTGAAGTAACGATAGGGGCAAAGACGTAACGCAAAGCATTTGTGGCCTGTTCACATATTTTTCGGACAGTAAACAAATTTGTCGCTATACTAAAACTATTAGACTAAAGGCTTCAGAGCATTGAATAATATCCTACATAAAACAAAAAGGAAAATTGAACATGTTCAAAAATTCGACTCATTATTTCCATGAAATAAACACATTTTAGACCACTGGATATAAATGCGTCTGAGGGTACATTTACACGACAACAATATACTAAAAATGGAAAAGTTTTTCCTTTGCGTTTTTCATGTACAGACGTCGAACAATCCCCGGTCACACGGATCTGAGAAAACTACTAAAAACGCTGTATTCTGCTGTCAGGCCAGTAGTTGACATCACTGTTTGTTTGTTAGTTTGTTTTTGTTTTATTTTTTGCCATTTTTGCCTTTTTTAAGGACAATTAGTTGACAGGAAGCGAATTGGGAGAGAGGGGGAAGGGATCGGGAAAGGTCCACGAGCCAGGACTCGAACTCAGGTTGCCCAAAGGGAAACTGCGCTACATGTCGACGTGCTGCCCACTAGGCTATCAGTGCTGACGACAACGACGTCACTTTGTAAACAAAAACTACTCGATTACAGAATGAACATGTAATACGCATGCACACGAATATGAACATTTTCAAATTGGCATTTTTGTAGTTTACACAGAGACGATAACGGTGTCGTTTTTTAAAATACTTGCACTATGAAACCCGTTTTCAAAAGTTTGCATTTTTAGGCCCCCGAAACACCATTGTTGTGTAAATGAACAGCCAAAAATGGTGTTGTGTAAATGGCCCACAAGACAATTTCAGTGGTTTTACCATGAATACACACAAGTGATACCACCAAAAGTAATTCATTGTCTCTGCTTTACTATAAAACACACACACAATGTGGCCACTTCACTACCACATAAAACGCACACATTGTGACCCGTTTAACAGATGCATAATTGCAAGATGCAGATGCAAGACAAACAAGAGCCTGCATTTGACATCATTGACATCAAACTTAAAGGGACAGTTCACCCAAAAATGAAAATTCTGTCATTATTTACTTACCCTCATGTTGTTCCACGGGCAGCCGTGGCCTAATGGATAGAGAGTCGGACTTGTAACCCAAAGGTCATGGGTTCGAGTCTCGGGTCCGGCAGGGATTGTCGGTGAGGGGAGTGAATGTCCAGCGCTCTTCCCACCCTCAATACCACGGCTGAGGTGAGACCCTTGAGCAAGGCACCGTACCCACAACTGCTCCCCGGGTGCCGCAGCAATGGCTGCCCACTGCTCCGGGTGTGTGTTCACGGTGTGNAGATGCATAATTGCAAGATGCAGATGCAAGACAAACAAGAGCCTGCATTTGACATCATTGACATCAAACTTAAAGGGACAGTTCACCCAAAAATGAAAATTCTGTCATTATTTACTTACCCTCATGTTGTTCCTAACTCGTAAGATTTTCGTTCATCTTTGGAACACAAATGTAGATCTTTTTGATGAAATCTGAGAGATTTCTGTCCCTCCATTGACAGCTACGCAACTACCACTTTGATGGTTCAAAATGTTCATAAAGAGATCTTAAAACTAATCTATATGAATCGAGCAGTTCAGTCCAAATTTTTTGAAGAGACTCGATCACTTTATATGATTAAATTTAGGCTTTTTTCACATATTCATCATATTTCACATATTCACATTCATCAACGCTCATTCACATTTGCTGATATGTGAGTAAAAGCCTAAATTAAATCTTTAATTCATATAAAGCGATTGTCTCTTCAGAAAATTTGGACTAAACCACTCAATTCAGTGGATTAGTTTTATGATCTCTTTATGAACATTTTGAAGCATCAAAGTGGTAGTTGCATAGCTGTCAATGGAGGGACAGAAATCTCTCAGATTTCATCAAAACGATCTTCATTTGTGTTTCGAAGATGAATGAAAGTCTCATGGGTTTGGAATGACATGAGGGTGAATTTTCATTTTTTGATAAACTAACCCTTTAATTTGAACTCTAAAAGTCTGGCCTTGAGTAAACTAGTAAAATCCTCCAAAACAACTTGAATATGACACCACAGTAATGTTTGAAGCAGGATAAAAGAGGGGACATTTTCCTCATCACCTGCGTGTATGTGTGTTGGTTCAACAGATCCACATGGTCATAGTCGTCATGCTTTCATGTTCTCAAAATTCCCCATTAACTAACGTTTAACTGGATCATTGGTTTCCACTGGTGAGTCCCCAAGCAATCCTCTTGAAATTACAGTGCTGGAAAAAGAAAGGTTTTCTCACCCTCTCAGCCTGTGGACAAAGATCAATGGTGCCCACAATAAAGCAAAGGCCAAAGTAAGTGACTTTTGGGCCATTGGGTCATTCAGCTAATCAAAGAGGGCTTTTTCTGCACATCATGGTGAGTCAGTATAGTTAACTAACAGGATGTGATGCAGAGGACAGTGTTTCTTTGTCCCTATGTGTGGACAGAGACACTGAGGCCATATAGGGTGGTGTTTATGTAAACTCACAAACTGAAAAAAGAAGAGATTCGAACAGCCTACGCAAAGCTTGAG
This sequence comes from Anabarilius grahami, assembly GCA_003731715.1. Lineage (NCBI taxonomy): Eukaryota > Metazoa > Chordata > Actinopteri > Cypriniformes > Xenocyprididae > Anabarilius > Anabarilius grahami. Next base: position 1,446,922 of record RJVU01048406.1, on the reverse strand, counting down.
TCTAAACATTTCTACACACTTTTCCAGAAAGCCCCACCCTAGCGAAAACATTCATAATATAAAGCATATGAATTCAATCACAACAGTGGCTTAACGAGTTCTCTAGGCCTCTGACTCACTGAAAATAACGGGGCTTGTTTACATCGAACAAAGGCTTCAGTTAACACAGTCTTACAGGTTTTTTTCTTAGTAATCTATTGCCTCATTGTCACGCAAACCCCCAGAACAGGATTAAAGGCAGGTCTCTACCTGAACACTGGTTCAATCCTATGAACTTGAGCAATCTTGCCCTCTTCATTGGAAATGTGTGAGCATTTCCATGTCACTGATGCACAGAGCCTGTCCTTCTGTAAATGATTAGCAATTGCCCACTCATGCATTCACTCCAAAAACAATATTTGCCGTCATCAAAAAAAAAAAAAAAGGTTTTCAAATTTCATGTTTTCATTTTCAAATTTCATGTTTTCATTGTATCATGATGTATGGCATGGCAGTAGCCAAGGCATGGCTACTTTTGATGTTACATAAATTTCACTCCCTATTTATTTATTTATTTGTAATCACTTTTTCATTAGGCCTATATTATTGATTGCAACATTTCATTATGTTTTCGGTTATTTTGTGATTTAATGATTTGTTTTATATTTTGTGCTTAATTTTATTTCAGGGTGTTTCATTTTGTATTTCATGATGTTTTTCAATTTCAGCTGGCATTTCACATTCTTTTTTCATGTTACATTAAAAAAGAAATGTATATCAAATCTGCAGATACATAGTCAGTTTAATCACTCCATAGAAAACGGTTACGCTGCTTAATATTTTTGTGAA
>RJVU01048406.1:1396970-1444396 GCA_003731715.1 Anabarilius grahami | reverse complement strand
GCAATTCTGACTTTATATCTCACAATTCTGACTTTATATCTCACAATTCTGACTTTATATCTCACAATTCTGACTTTATACTCGCAATTCTGACTTTATACTCACAATTCTGACTTTATATCTCACAATTCTGACTTTATATCTCACAATTCTGACTTTATACTCGCAATTCTGACTTTATATCTCACAATTCTGACTTTATACTCGCAATTCTGACTTTATATCAAGCAATTCTGACTTTATATCTCACAATTCTGACTTTATAACTCGCAATTCTGACTTTTTATCACGTGATTCTGACTTTATATCACGCAATTCTAACTTTATAACTCGCAATTCTGACTTTATAACTCACAATTCTGACTATATATCACGCAATTCTGACTATATCTTGCAATTCTGACTTTATAACTCACAATTCTGACTTTATATCAAGCAATTCTGACTTTATATCACGCAATTCTAACTTTATATCACGCAATTCTGACTTTATACTCGCAATTCTGACTTTTTATCACGTGATTCTGACTTCATGACTCTCAATTCTGACTTTATATCTCACAATTCTGACTTTATATCTCGCAATTCTGACTTTATAACTCACAATTCTGACTTTATATCAAGCAATTCTGACTTTATATCTCACAATTCTGACTTTATATCTCACAATTCTGACTTTATATCTCACAATTCTGACTTTATATCTCACAATTCTGACTTTATACTCGCAATTCTGACTTTATATCAAGCAATTCTGACTTTATATCTCACAATTCTGACTTTATACTCGCAATTCTGACTTTTTATCACGTGATTCTGACTTTATATCACGCAATTCTGACTTTATATCACGCAATTCTAACTTTATATCATGTAATTCTGATTTTATAACTCACAATTCTGACTTTATATCATGCAATTCGGACTTTATAACTCACAATTCTGACTTTATATTACGCGATTCTGACTTCATGACTCTCAATTCTGACTTTATACTCGCAATTCTGACTTTATATCATGTAATTCTGATTTTATAACTCACAATTCTGGCTTTATATCATGCAATTCTGAATTTATAACTTGCGATTCTGACTTTATAACTTCATAAAATTGTGAGTTTATATCTCGCAATTCTGAGAAAAAAAGTCAAAATTGTGAGATATGAACTTGCAATTGAGAGAAAAAAAAAGTCAGAGTTGTGAGATAAAAAGTCGCAATTACCTTTTTTTATTTCATGGAGGACACAAGCTTCCAATATACTACACAATTATGCCAAATTGAAGCTTTTCACAAAATAATCAGTTTTTCCCTGAAATTTCCATAATTCACCATATTATGTGCAATACAATTATATCTGCTAATGTCACCAAAAATGTGTTTTAAAACATTCCCAGGTAGCCAAAATTTTAATGTAACACCAAAGGTGCTAGACATCACCTGAAAATCTAACCCTCTGAATGACAGCACATTCAAATTACTGAGCGGAGAAGCAGGCGTACTGCCCTCCTACACTCTTCACGAACAGACTGGCTAGTACCAGAGCACTGCATGAACAACATTCATCTCCACTTCATGGCGGATCAGCTGCAGGGAGTGTAAAAATAGACACTTGGTAGTGATTGCCGGTGCAGGTGGTTGAATCTCCCAGATACTGTGCATAAACACATATGTGCAGACTGCAGAGAAGACTTTGAAAGCTTCTCCTCAGCACTTTGCTGGATTCTGCACTCTGATTGGATGTGACAGCTGAGACAGGGTTATTATTTCCCATATTATCCCAGCGGTCACATCGCTGAGTGAGGACTTTCACACCTCACCACGAATGCATGATCACACACAAGCCTTCAGCAAACCCGACTGATATGTTGTCACAACGAATTGCAGAACATGTGCAATGGCAAGAAATCAATTAGCTGAATCCTTCCAGCAAGGTTAAACCACAGCATTATGTGTATCTGGTTGCAAAAAGAAAACGGCAACCAAACCAACTAACTAAATAAATGAAGTCTTATATTTTGATATTTTAAAGATTCCTATTTGGACAAAATTTTTAAGGAAATGGTGTAGCAAAGTCATAAAACTACTACATAATAATAATCTTTCCCCAGCAAATTTGCAGTGTAATATATTGGCACTAGGGCTGGGCAATAAACGATATATCAAGATTGCGATAAAATTTACGTTGATAATGATAGCTCTGTACATTTTTACTCTATATGGATTAATCAAACAACCTATCACACAGCAGAAATAAACACGACAACAGCTAGTCAGTGCATGTCGCTATTAAGAGTTTTCTGCATGTCTCTGTTTGAATGAACCACGCGGTTTCGTCTGATACACAAAGTTACACACGTGACGCTCACTGTGTTTTCAGTGACTGCTGTCTCAATATATGAGGACATGAACACACAAACTTTATCTCCAAAGCTGCTTTGAGAGTCACTGAAACTGAAACTAAAACTGAAAGACCTTCACGACAAACTATCAAAATAAAAGTTCGGGAAGTTATTATGACAGAAATATATCACTACTGTATACTAAACTGTCTCAAAGTAATAATATTATTATTTATTTCTAAGGAATATCAAACAAGATTTTTTTTCATCTATGTTTTACATTTTTACAGTTCTGTTGTGCAGCATCTTATTTGACAAAAAATCTAAATTCAATTTTTGTTGTAAATTAATTGTTATATTTTCATTTGATTACATTTTAAAAGCTTGATTAAATTGTTTAAGTTTATATAAATTTGTATTACATCATAAAACACAGAATCTCAAAAAAATAAAATGGAAAACACAGAATTTAGGGAAAAATAAAATGGATTTCATGGGGCCCTACACACCTGCTTCGATAACTGTGAATGTGAACAAAAAAAGTTTATATGTTTACATTCATTCTCAATGTCTAATAAATATGTGGAAAGCATTTCCTTCCCCATTAATGGTAAATTAATATGGTGATAAATATTGATATAATCTGATATGGAACAAAAATATTGTGATAATATTTTTGGCCATATCGCCCAGCCCTAATTGGCACACAACCAGTACTTCTTATTATGCCAAAGACTGCCTCAAGGATCAACAAATACCAACAACAGACGAATCAACTTTCAAAAACCAACTTGTCACTACAGGGTTATTATAAAAAAGGGAAAAAATAAAGTAATAAATAGTATAATATATAATATTTAATATATAATATGATCAAATTTAATAATGTAATAATTTTGTTTAGAATAATTTAGAATAATGTTTCATCTGTTAACATTAGTTAAGATGAACAATTAACAATACTTCTACAACATATTTTAATCTTTATTAATGTTAATCTCAAGATTTAATAAATTTTTTTAAAGATCAAAATCTGTTGAAATTAGTTAATGCACTGTGAACTAAAATGAACATTTTAATTAAGTAATATTAAAGGTGCAGTAAGCAATTTCTGAGAAACGCTGTCTAAAATTTAAATCAACACACCAATATAATTGCTAGTTGTCTGTTCTGTGTGTGTGCTGAAAAAAAAAAATTGTGTTTGTACATAGTCCTGATAGGAGAAGAAACAAAGTGGATTGGACTGATCCACAGAGCATCAAAACACTCTTGTAGCCAATCAGCAGGAGGGGGTGTTAATGATGGGGGAGGAGAGTGAGCAAGATTTGAAGAAAGACTGTCGATGGCTGAGAGACATTACAAAAAAGAAAAGGTCAGAAGAATAAAGGAAGGGTCATGGTGAGGCAAGAACTTTAGGACCCACGTTAATATTAGAAAAGCTTTCCAGCGCTAGAGAGACCTAAGCGGGAAGGCCTAAAAACGTACGCAGAGGTTGCTTTGTTTCTGTTTGATACGTGAATAACTCTTATTTTTTTACTGTTTCGCAGAAACAAGATATGCTGTTGTATGCTGTTGTTGAATTACAGCTGATTCATCCATACATGCCCAAGCTGTCTGATGCGGCAGCTGTTAGTGGTTGCCTGCGTTACATTTATTTCTGCATTTGGCAGACGCTTTTATCCAAAGCGACTTACATTGCATTATTCTATACATTTGTAACTGAGTATGTGCAATCCCTGGGATTGAACCCATGACCTTGGCATTGCTAGTGCCATGCTCTAACCACTGAGCTACAGGAAACGTTACAGAGCGTGTTCGTTATTTTGGGGGGCGGAGCAATGAAGGGAGGGGTGTGTTTATTTGGATGCCGATTTCAAATATCAACAGTGTTTCTCAGACATCACTTACTGCACCTGTAAAAATATATCGCTCATTGTCATTAACTCATTAACTCAACAAATGAAACCTTATTATAAAATGTTACCAATATTATACTAATTATCAGTACTCTTGGAGTGTCAAACTAGTGTTGGCCTGACTCAACTGACCTGAGTGACCTCCAAAGCCTCACTGATTTTTAAGTTACAGACAAAACGCTGCAATAGAACTAAATCGCTCAGCCCCACTGTGAACTTCAAATGCAAACCCGCCCAGCCAGGATGAGAATCACAGCTCTTCCTTTGTTAGCTGGCCGTCGGTCTTGGTCAGCAGTGTCGACTGCTGAAGGAAATAAAGGTGCCTCACACAACACAAACTACAGAGGATTCTTTCTGTCTGTAACGATTAGAGCCATGGTCACTGGAAAATAGAGGAGAGAATGTAAGTGTGGCCTGTAATTGACATTTCATGGGGCCACTTTCTTTGTGTGTCCATTAAGGCAGGTCTTAATGGAACCGAATTATTGTACAAACTTCTAGAACTCTGGCTGCGATAATGTTACTCTGCCTCACAACTCCTGGTTCTCTTTCTAAAGAATGGCTCATGAAGAAAAAGGATAGAGTCACTAATAATACTAGACTAGATAGATAATATTAAATTGAACATGCCAGAATAAATACAAGTTTGGAAGTTCCCTTTCGATACTTCACTCATACTGCGTATGGGGAAAGGTCTCCTTTTTCCNCAAGTTTGAACCAATGGCCGTGCAGTTACACTGCGCTATTGAAAAAGGCTTCAGCAGCGGGAAAAAGGAGACCTTTCCCCATACGCAGTACTCGTTCCGTATCTCAGGGAACCGAGGTTACGTTAGTAACCGAGTACGTTCTTTCAATAGCATCTGTTGTTAATTATCACAACAGCTGTCGTCACAATATGCAAACAAAAATTTGCCCCGTAGACTTTTATTGTAAGAATAACTCTCAAAGCATGTGTTTGTTAAAAAAATTAAAGTGACAAATTTTTTTTTAAATAAATTGCATTAGTCATCAGATTTTCTTGGTGATGCACCAATCTTAAAGCTATAGTCGAAACAATAAGTTAATATTTATGTTTTGGCCGATAACCGATAAATTGCAGTTCACTTTTTATTTTTTATTTTGTCAAAATAATTTTAAATAATATATATACACTACCGTTCAAAAGTTTGTGATCGGTAAGATTTTCTATATTTTTAAAAGAAGTTTTGTCTGCTCACCAAGATTGCATTTATTTAATTAAAAATACAGTAAAAACAGTAATATTGTGAAATATTATTACAATTTAAAATAACTGTTTTCTATTGGAATATAATATAAAATGTAATTTATTTCTGTGTTGGAAAAGCTGAATTTTCAGAATCATTTCTCCAGTCTTCAGTGTCACATGATCCTTCAGAAATCATTTTAATATGATGATTTGCTGCTCAAGAAACATTTATTATTATTATCAATGTTAAAAACAGTTGTATACTTTTTTTTTCAGGATTCCTTGATGAATAGGAAGTTCAAAAGAACAGCATTTAGCTGAAATACAAAGCTTTTGTAACATTATACACTACCGTTCAAATGTTTGGGGTCAGTAAGAATTTTTTATTTATTTTTTTTGAGAAGAATTTAAAGGATTTAATATTTTTTTTCAGCAAGGATGCATTAAATCGATCAAAAGTGACAGTAAAGACATTTAAAATGTAACAAAAGATTATATTTCAAATAAATGCTGTTCTTTTGAATCCTGAAAAAAATATTGTACACAAATATTTTGTACATCTGTACACAATAAATGTTTCTTGAGCAGCAAATCAGCATATCAGAATGATTTCTGAAGGATCATGTGACACTGGAGTAATGATGCTGAAAATCCAGCTTTGCCATCATAAGAATAAGTTACATTTTAAATTGTAATAATATTTCACAATATTACTGATTTTGCTGTATTTTTAATTAAATAAATGCAGCCTTGGTTAGCAGACGAAACTTCTTTTAAAGACATTAAAAATCTTACCGATCCCAAACTTTTGAACGGTAGTGTATATATATATATATAAAAAACTAAAATCAATGGTCTGTATAAAAAATTTTTATTGTTCATTCAGATTTTCTTGGTGATGCACCAACATTAAAATTATGACTAAAACAATAAGTTGATAATTCTTTTCATGTTTTCGCCGATAAACAATAAATCTTTATGAAATTAATGGTCTGTAACAAAAAACTGCAATTGTACACTCTAAAATTGCTGGGTTAAAAACAACCCAAGTTGGGTTGAAAATGGATAAACCTAGTTATTGGGTTGTTTTAACCCAGCGATTGGGTTAAATGTTTGACCAACATGCTGGGCAGTTTTATTTAACCCAACTATTGTTTAAAAATGACTATATGGCTGGCTTAAAATTAACCAAAAATAGGTTGGAAATTAAAAATCAGACTTTACATAATTACTAGAGGCAACAATAAAAATCAAAAGGTGAATATTTATTAATAAGCAATTTAATAAATGTTTAATTTAATTATTATTCATTAAACTTATTAATAAATGTTCATTTACAACATACTTTGGGTTCATTTTAAACAAGCAATACAATACAGCAGGTTGGGTAAACATTTAACCAATATTGTCACATTAACCAATATTGTAAACATTTAACCCAACCGCTGGATTAGAACAACCCAATCGCTGGGTTAAAACAACCCAATTGCTGGGTTTATCCATTTTCAACCCAACATGGTTTGTTTTTAACCCAGCGTTTTTTAAAATGTAAATTCATATTCTCTTGGTGATACATCTTTTGCAATTGTATTCCATCTAATCTAATTATAAAAATAGGGGATATGACCATGCACAATGAAATATCCAATACGGATGACACGGATATAAAAAAGTCAGTCCGATAACTAATGTGATATGCTTATGCATCCCCAACAACTATGTATATCAAATCACATGATTTCATTATCTTCTATCTAGGCTGACTGTCTTATCCTTGCTTGTACTCTCAGTGGCATTTAATCGATATAATACTCCATGACGGAGCTTACATCTGTGTCCGCAGAGGGCTTTGAGAGCTTCTTGGATGTCTCTGTAGCGAGCAGCCACGCCTGTCATCAAAGCAACAGCTGTCAATGAGCACAACTCACTTGAGACACAAGGAGGAAGAAAAGACGCATGTCTGTCCGGCCGCCACACGTTCTCACACAGCACCGAGGACATGCTGTACCGTAGAGCTTCACTGCACATTCCAGACCCCTGCTGGGAGGCTTTGGTGAGGCTTAATTATGGAGCACCGGTGCCATTGCTTTTCACACACCAGACTGACTGCATTTCACATTGCACGTCACCAACTGGAAGAAAAAAAAGAAAAAACGGCCTGAATATATCCCTGCTATAAATATAACCATATTCTTTTAACAGAGGTGGATTGAGGATCTTATTAGCTATTTTACAGGTGGTGAGCCAAACATTCTCTGGGAGGTGATTTTCCATCTTGGATGTAGTTCATATTTAAATGTTTTGTGTGTAAAAACATGAAATTAATGAAACATTAAATAATTACATTTTTAAAACATATTAAATATTAATTTAACATTTTTTTTAATGCCAGCACCAGCATTTTTGATCATTTTCACAAAACCTTCATGGCCCCCAGAATATTTTGCTGTATATACAATATATCAAAAGAAAGAACAGGGATTCACATGAACACTTGAATGTGGGTATTTCCATAAAAAAATATAAACATTTTGAAAAAAAACCTGAGAAAATCGTGCTGTCAAAGACAGAGACTCTTATTATTCTAGCTTCATGCATTCTTGTTTTTTACAACACTTGAATGTAGGTAGTTTCATAAAAAAATATAAAAAATACACATTTTGAACAAAAACCTGAGAAAATAACCTTTTTTTCCAAGGAAGGCTCGGATTCAGAATTATGATCAAGACACAGATCGAGTCCATCAACACCCACAAAGCTTCACAGTCCTGTAACTCTTCCTGGGTTGACATTTATTCAGTAACGTTAGGCAGTTTTGATTTATATGCTGTTGAATGTTTGATGATGGCGTTAGCTTACATGAGTGTAAGGAATGCCTCTATCGCTTGTTTCTGCTTCTTTACTAGTTTTTTGATCCAGAGATTCTGTACTCTTTCAGAAGATGCGTAAAAGCACCCCCTACCGTATAACAGTGAAAACATGGATTGCCGGAAAATTCCAAAAGAGTTAAAGGGTTAGTTCACCCAAAAATGAAAATTCTGTGATTTACTACTTACCCTCATGCCGTTCCACACCCGTAAGACCTTCGTTAATGGCTCCGTGAGGCCTACATATAGGGAGCAATGACATTCCTCTCTCAAGATCCATAAAGGTAATAAAAACATATTTAAATCAGTTCATGTGACTACAGTGTTTCAATATTAATATTATAAAGCGACGAGAATATTTTTGGGGCGCCAAAAAAAATAAATAAATAACGACTTATAAAGTGATGGGCGATTTCAAAACACTGCTTCAGGAAGCATCGGAGCATAAATGAATCAGTGTATCGAATCTGCTGTTCGGAGCACCAAAGTCACGTTGGCAGTTTGACACGCGATCCGAATCATGATTCGATACACTGATTCATTTATGCTCCGAAGCTTCCTGAAGCAGTGTTTTGAAATCGGCCATCACTAAATAAGTCGTTATTTTGTTTTTTTGGCGCATCAAAAATATTCTCGTCGCTTTATAATATTAATATTGAACCACTGTACTCACATGAACTAATTTAAATATGTTTTTAGTACCTTTATGGATCTTGAGAGAGAAAATGTCATTTTCATATGCATATGAAAATGTTCATGTTCATATGCAGACCTCACTGAGCCATCGGATTTCAACTAAAATATCTTAATTTGTATTCTGAAGGTGAACGAAGGTCCTACGGGTGTTGAACAGCATGAGGGTAAGTAATAAATGACAGAACTTTCATTTTTTGGGTGAACTAACCCTTTAAATATTGTGTGGGCAAAGTTTACTTAAAGTAATAGATCACCTCTCCTAAACAGGTTCGATTTTAAGTATCATTCATGTCATCGGTTGGTGCAGAGAGACTTCATACGGTCAGTCCAAATCTGATTATTTGTGAATCTTAAGGCCCGTTCACACCAAGAACGATAACTATAACGATAACTATATATATTTGCGTCCACACTAAGGAACGATAACGGTCTGTTTATTCTAAGCTCAAGCGCAGGGTTTTCAAAGCGCGTACAACATGTTATTTGCTGCTCTTGTTGCATTTAAACGGCTTTAACCAGCAGATGTCCTCAGCAAGCTATGTTTAGACTGAATAGCTAGAGCAATCGATCTAATCTAACAGTGAATTTACCTCAATACAGTGGAATTAAAAACAGTCTTTGTCACTGCAACTTCAAAGGAAGCAAGACAATAATGTTGTCGAAACTAGCGCTGCATATCTGAGGTAATTTTATGAGTTTGCTAACCTGGCATTATGATCTCATCTCCGTTAATAAACGTTACACTTCTCTCATCATTTATTCCGAGGGTATGACCGATTGTTTTCCATATATCCATTTTTGTTTTCCATATATACATTTTTTTGACTTCGGTGATTAATTACTCAGCAATGTCGTCTGCCATTTTTAAATGCGCGAGCCCTTAAAGCTGCAGTCCGCGATTTTTGGCCCTCTAGCGGTTAATAAACAGAACTGCACGCGTCTTGCGGAAGAACATTGTAGCCGGAGCTACTTTTCTCCATGTACAGGTCCTTCTCAAAAAATTAGCATATTGTGATAAAGTTCATTATTTTCCATAATGTAATGATAAAAATTAAACTTTCATATATTTTAGATTCATTGCACACCAACTGAAATATTTCAGGTCTTTTATTGTTTTAATACTGATGATTTTGGCATACAGCTCATGAAAACCCAAAATTCCTATCTCAAAAAATTAGCATATTTCATCCGACCAATAAAAGAAAAGTGTTTTTAATACAAAAAAAAGTCAACCTTCAAATAATTATGTTCAGTTATGCACTCAATACTTGGTCGGGAATCCTTTTGCAGAAATGACTGCTTCAATGCGGCGTGGCATGGAGGCAATCAGCCTGTGGCACTGCTGAGGTGTTATGGAGGCCCAGGATGCTTCGATAGCGGCCTTAAGCTCATCCAGAGTGTTGGGTCTTGCGTCTCTCAACTTTCTCTTCACAATATCCCACAGATTCTCTATGGGGTTCAGGTCAGGAGAGTTGGCAGGCCAATTGAGCACAGTAATACCATGGTCAGTAAACCATTTTCCAGTGGTTTTGGAACTGTGAGCAGGTGCCAGGTCGTGCTGAAAAACGAAATCTTCATCTCCATAAAGCTTTTCAGCAGATGGAAGCATGAAGTGCTCCAAAATCTCCTGATAGCTAGCTGCATTGACCCTGCCCTTGATAAAACACAGTGGACCAACACCAGCAGCTGACATGGCACCCCAGACCATCACTGACTGTGGGAACTTGACACTGGACTTCAGGCATTTTGGCATTTCCTTCTCCCCAGTCTTCCTCCAGACTCTGGCACCTTGATTTCCGAATGACTTTGGACCACTGAGCAACAGTCCAGTGCTGCTTCTCTGTAGCCCAGGTCAGGCGCTTCTGCCGCTGTTTCTGGTTCAAAAGTGGCTTGACCTGGGGAATGCGGCACCTGTAGCCCATTTCCTGCACACGCCTGTGCACGGTGGCTCTGGATGTTTCTACTCCAGACTCAGTCCACTGCTTCCGCAGGTCCCCCAAGGTCTGGAATCGGTCCTTCTCCACAATCTTCCTCAGGGTCCGGTCACCTCTTCTCGTTGTGCAGCGTTTTTTGCCACACTTTTTCCTTCCCACAGACTTCCCACTGAGGTGCCTTGATACAGCACTCTGGGAACAGCCTATTCGTTCAGAAATTTCTTTCTGTGTCTTACCCTCTCGCTTGAGGGTGTCAATGATGGCCTTCTGGACAGCAGTCAGGTCGGCAGTCTTACCCATGATTGCGGTTTTGAGTAATGAACCAGGCTGGGAGTTTTTAAAAGCCTCAGGAATCTTTTGCAGGTGTTTAGAGTTAATTAGTTGATTCAGATGATTAGGTTAATAGCTCGTTTAGAGAACCTTTTCATGATATGCTAATTTTTTGAGATAGGAATTTTGGGTTTTCATGAGCTGTATGCCAAAATCATCAGTATTAAAACAATAAAAGACCTGAAATATTTCAGTTGGTGTGCAATGAATCTAAAATATATGAAAGTTTAATTTTTATCATTACATTATGGAAAATAATGAACTTTATCACAATATGCTAATTTTTTGAGAAGGACCTGTATGTCTATGGCGAGTCACGTAGTTACTGTGATACTCTGCGGCGGGTCCTACCAGTCCGGTCTGAAATAGTCAGAATATAAACACTTATTATAAGTGTATCATAATGATTCAGGGTAAGACAAAAACACAGTTTGGAAAATGGATTCATGTTGTACATTCTCATTATATAATTTTTTTAAATTTTGAAAACAAAAAAAAGTCACAGACAGCAGCTTTAAATTAGAATGGATTCTGATTGGCTGTCAGTGTTTTATTGTTCAACAGCTGAAAGTCTGAACATGATCCATATCATTTCTCTATATCGTTATTGTTATATCTGTGGTGTGGACAGTGCTATTCTTTTATATTTAGAACGATTTTTAGAACTACCTTTATTGTTTTCTTTATAGTCATTGTTCTTGGTGTGAACGGGCCTTTCTATAAAGAACCTTTTAGGGGTTTCCCATCATGTGATCATTTTTAATGGATTTAGTTAATTAAATATTTTTTTTATTTTGATTACATTTTATGAATTAAACAGCTTGTAAACATACTACACATACATATATATAGAAAAATTGAAATAACCTGTTAAACATGAAAGTATTAGGCAAACATTTAAGACATTTCTCTTTATATAGAGCATTTTTGGCATAAAGGGTTCTTTCAAATTGAGTCAAGAACCCTAGGGTTCCATATAGAAACCCATTGAAACTGTTTCTAAGTGTGATATGGCTATAATGTTGCGTTGGCAGGCAAACTCCAAAAACAAAAATAGATATGCACAAAAATCGACAGACATCAATAATAAGCTGCAATCAGGATGAGACGTTTTGACTGGCAATGCAAGACCAGGTGAACTCTGACCTGTGAAAAATGTGTGACCAATAGAGGGTATGCACGTGACGTCACCGTCGACCGCTACGACTGCGGTCACGCCCGCTAAGTGGCAAAAGACAGAGCGGCAGCATTGGTTTTCAGCGTGAATGTTGCGAAAAACACACAAAACACATCCAAAACGGGAAAGAGCTTTATGATTGATTGTACAAATAGCTTTGACACAAAACCTGAGGTATATATTTAAAGACTGTCGAAAGCTACAGAAAAAAGAAGCAAATGGATCACTGCAATTCACAGAAACAGCTGGACTCCAGCAGAGAAACATGGATTTTCAGTTATCATTTTGTGTCAAATTGTTGGATTTTGAGGTAAAATCATACCGTATATATTGTTTTGTTATATATTGTGTTGACAACTCATCAATTAAATATTTTCCATCTTAAATTCTGCATAATTGGGTGTTTTTAAATAAACACTGACAAAAACTACACAAGTTTTAGGGCTGGACGATATGACGATATAACATTGATATAAGTGATTACGCGGATTTAAACCTACCTATATTGTAGTTATATAAACTATTCACAGGCAGATTTGCTTTATGTATTTCCCCGCCATCGAAATCAGGCACAAATAAATAACAGGAAACACGACTCCTTTATTTGACAAGTTGTAAGGAACACATTCAATTCCAACCTTTAGTGCAATCGTTTGTTTTACTCGCGTTTTTGCCGTTTCCCCTATTAAATCCAGTCACGAAGCAGGTTCTTTTGCCACTCAGTCCAGCTGAGGGAGCGCGTTTTCGGCGGGAAAGTGACATTGATGCATACCCTCTATTGGGGATCTAAACATCACAGATTGACCTCATGCTTCTGTACAAACAATACAAACTTCAAAGCTGCATGGTTTGTATAGAGACAATACATTTTAACATTTTGAAATTATTCATTTATAATTTAACAGTTTGCGGATGAGGATGAGCACCAACTTTCTACATGGATCTCATAGCAGGCAACAGGATTAAACACAGATCCCAGTCACTCACAGAAGTCATTAATGCATTTCACAGAATTCCACTGGTCATTAATAATCGTCATAAGTTATGTTCTGTGATATATTGCAAGTGAAGGATTTCTGCAAGTTAACAAATTTCACTCTTAGTATAAATTAAATTTATATATACACACAAAAGCCTTTTTCCCCATGGAAAAATGATCAGTAATAGGCTGAATTTTATGTATGGCTGTGACATGATGAATGAATGTTTGTTCTGTGCATGCTGCTTTCTCTCTCAGTCAGGTGATTTTTTTAGAGATGGAATGGCCATTAGATTACCATGGAAACCTCCGCAGAGACTTGATGGCAAACATTTAAATGAACAGTCGTCTGACTCGAGGCTTCTCTAAAGATGCCTTTACATTTCATAGACACTTATGTTTTTCATATTTAAAGGGTTAGTTCACCCAAAAATGACATTTCTTTCATTAATTACTCACCCTCATGTTGTTCCAAACCGGTACACGGTTCATCTTCGGAACACAAATTAAGATATTTTTGATGAAATCCGAGAGTTTTTTTTTTAAAATCTCCCATAGAAAGCAACAAAATTACCACATTCAAGGTCCAGAAAAGTAGTAAAGACATCGTTAAAATAGTCAACTTGACTACAGTGGTCCAACCTTAATGTTATGAAGCAACGAAAACACTTTTTGTGCGCAAAAACAAAACATTAACAACTTTATTCAACAATTTCTTCTCTACCCTGTCATTCTCCTACGCAGTTTACATCGAAGACACATCGCAGAGCTTCCGTGTTTTACGTCAGCAGCCAAATCTGTATTTAATGCAAAGAAGTTTTGCATTTCGCTGCATTGCAAAGTTTGGTGAACTCTGACCTACAAATAATAAAAGATCAATACATCAAAATGTGAACAAACTTTAAAGCTGCAGGTTTGCAGCATTGTGAAGCAGACTGTATAGTTTTACATTTTAGAAATTATTATTGTTATATGTTGAATTTATTTAAGGCACCACAAAGTGTGTCATATGTCGTTCATTGCAGTTTCAAAATTAATTTAGCATGCTCAAAGTGTAGTGTGACCGTCCCTTGAGTCTTTGAAGAAACAAGAAGTGCTGCTTTGTTTCCTGTGCAAAGTTGTAGCACAGACTCAAGTGCAATGTGATAATTTTTACAGCAATCGTGAACTTTGAGACAAATATTTGCCCTGTAGTTGACAGGTCCTCATCTAGCGTTCCTCGCACATTGTAATCGCCTCCTTTATCTGTGTACAGCCAAGCCACAGCAAGCCCATAAATGACTTACAACACAATGAGCTAATACCCCTCAGAACACAAGACAAGACTTGTAACTTGTAAAATCAGGCCATTTAAGAACACGAGCACATGGATACTATCTGGAATTACTGAAACATTCTGTTGTGTTAACAGAATGTACTAACAGATGAGAAATGGAACACAGAAGCTATGTTGGAAGAGCAGCAATGTTTTTTTGTCTTGACATTGAACAGCTCAAAACACTACATCAAAATCAGCTAAAATTGCACTAAAAAGCCTGCAAATAATTTATTTATCTGCCAATACCTTATTTAAACCAAGGCTGTAACCATGTCTTGAACATTTGGGACCCTTGAAATGGACATTTTTATTCAAATGATTTAAAGGGGACCTATATTGTCCCTTTTATAAGATGTAATAAAAGTCTCTGGTGTCCCCAGAATGTGTCTGTGAAGTTTCAGTTTAAAGTTTCCCACAGATCATTTATTATAGCTTGTCAAATTTGCCCCTATTTGGTTGTGAGCAAAAACACACAGTTTTTATGTTTTTTCCCTTTAAATGCAAATGAGCTGCTGCTCCCGGTCCACTTTCCAGAAGAGGGAGGAGCTTTAACAGCTCGCAACAACAACAACAAAGCTGGAGAATCTCACGCAGCCAAAATGACGATTGTCAGTAATGGTGACTCATCTATACACTTAAAAATAAAGGTTCTTGGCAGCTATGGTTCCATGAAGAGACTTTGACATCCATGGAACCTTTTCATTGCACAGAAGTTTCTTTATAGTTAAAAAAGGTTCTTTAAATTATCAAAATGTTCTTCACACTACGAAAAGAAAATGGTAAGTTTTTTATAAGAACTGTTCACGGAAAGGTTCTATTGGGGAACCCAAAATTATGCTTCTATGGCATCACTGTGAAAACCCCCTTTTAGAACCTTTATTTTTTTAGCTTATGACATACATTTTTACTCTGAATTGCAAACAAATCACATAAAGTAGGGGAAAACTTCCCAGAAAACCGGAAAGCAGCATAAAAAAACAAAACAAAAAAAAACAACAACATTAGTTTAAGCAATGGTGTGAGTTTGGGGGCGGAACTGTCCAATAGACCAATAGAAGACTATGGAAGTTTTTGAGAAACTTTTTTTTTTTTTTTTTTTAAGCAATTTTGGTGACCCTGTTTGTCCAGAAATTCACTTAACCTCTAAAAACATAATTTGGACTAAAGTAGCATTCTTCAGAAAGTAGCATGAAAGTTGAATACATCTGCACTGTTTGTGATGCAACAAGGACTATGCTATTTTCAGGCAGCTGTGATGGATATCCCAAAGTGCGTTTATGTAGTAGAGAGCAAGAGAGTGAAGACGAGATGCAGAGATAGAGAGAAAGAGGAAGAAAGGTAGCTAGAGACAAATAGGCAGTGAAACACAGAGCTGTTTAGCTCAGCAGAGGAAGCAGCAGCCATCTGGGTGTAATGACACGCCTCCACTCTAACACAGAGGTGCAGGTAGTGCTGCGGCCTCTGAGGCCCCACTGTCTCCGGCACTCACTACAAAGACGGTTTTCACGATGCAGGCTGACACACCGGCCAGCTGGCCCACTGCAGAGTGACCTTTAATACACAGACAGGACATGCTCACAGCTGCAGGGAGAAGTCAAAGATGCCAAGCTTTAATTGGCAGAGCTTTGATTTAGTTGCCAGAACCCCATGATACTAAACTCTTTAACAAAACAAAACAGTCACTTCGTGGATCTTACAGAATATTGCCATGGTAAAACTTTCATAAGAGATGGAAATGTTTAATTCATGACTAGCCATTTAAGAGGATATTTAGTGAGTATATGGCTATGCCCAAAAATGAAGCCAGCTGTCTCGCTGCCCAGTCAGTCAATGACTAAACAGGCAGTGTGTGTATGAAAGTTCCTCCTAGGAAACCAGATTTCAAACAAGCACCATAACATATTTAAAGTAGAGATGTGGAGATATTAAAATTCGGACCCGATAATATTATTAAACAGATATTATTTAAAAAAATAAAAGAAAGATAAAAAATTTAAGAGGCCATATAATGCTCTTTTACAAAAAATTTGTCAGTAACGCTTAAGCCCTGGGTATACTTGTGTTGCCTTGCAAAGTATACTTCACTTGACTCGTACGCGCACACAGGCGTTCGACGCATTCGCAGTTTTGAGCAATCTCTCGCCACGAGTTACAACCCATGTAAATATATTTGTGATCTTTCATGCTAGAGTTGTACAAATGAGGATACTTTCTAGCCTCTTTTCACACAATCTGGTGTCTATATAGGCCTCCACTGTAGCTGTAGCTTGCATGCGTTCCGGTCTGTTCTGTTTATGCAGGTTTTCTTTGACTATCTTGTGAATCGACACTCCCAGGGCACGGTTGCCACCTTGTAGATAAACGAATTATTGCAAAAAAATTTAATGTGCATGTGCGACCTGCGCGTACAAAGTATCCGCGGTTACAAAAATCCGCCGGTGCGCATACTCTTCTGATGACGAAATTCGCGTCACGCACACTCTACGCTGACCCTCGCGTAAATGTAAAAAGTGAACTATACTTTGGGCTTTACATTTAGTTTCTGTCTCTATGAAGCCCCTCCTTCCGAAAAGCGCAATGTGCTCTGATTGATCGGTTGGACCAGTGTATTGTGATTGGTCAACCGCTTTGAGTGTATTACAGAAATGTCATGCCCTTTACTATAATCACTAGTTTCAACACACAACAAATGCAACTCAACCAGGCCTCGTCCCTTTTTTTGTGTATGCCTTGAAAGGGAATTATTTAAAAGAGGAATACGGTGACATGTTTGTTCTCAGAAGAAAACTCAAGAGTACAGTCGAGGTGTTTCATGGAGTTCAGAAACTCCCTTTGGAGGGGCTTTGTGCTTTGTATCTATGCAGACCTTTTTCATGCTCAAACGGCATTTCACTCTAAAGAAAGTTGAAAATGTAAAAAATAAATAAATAAATAAATAAATTATTTTAAAGATGAAATTTAAATGTGTTAGGTGATGAAAAAAAAATTTTTTAATGCAAAAAAATTGAGGAAATTTCAATGCATAATTAAATATCCAATATCATGCATCCCTAATATAAACAAATTCAAGTCAGATCCAAAGATAACCAAGCAAATATTTTGTGACTGCTTACTTTGATTTTATTTCTGCTTATTTTTGAGTCGATGTAACCACTCCTATTTGAGCCACCTACTCTAAGCAGGACTCAAACACGGGTCCGCCGGCATGGGAGTCGGGTGCTCTAACAAGGAGGCTAAAGACCACAGTCCCTAGCGTCAATCACTAGAGCATCTTTTGAGATCAGGGGAGTGAGGTTTACTTGCATAGCTTTTACGGGCCTATAGACAGTTACACTTACCCCCCTAAACCTCACTCCCATCCGGGTCACGGCACCAATGTAACCCCTCCTGTTCTAAATCTAAATCTAAAAAATTCACATTTACTTACATTTAATTTAATTTACTCCTTTCTACAGCTCCATCTGATGCCATTTTATTCTTTCCAACAACCTGCTGAACAGCACACACTTGTGGGATATGATAGGCAGTGAAGGATACGTCTATCTATACTACCTTAAGAAACCAACTACACGAAGACATCTTTGACAGGATGTAACGCTTCCCTTACCTCCATATGCGAAAGCAGAGATTTCGAACGCAGTCAATGAATCTTCCCTTGAATTTTGATAAAGAAACAGGTGAGAGTCCACCTGTCTAGGCAGGAACACTGAGAAGATGTGGGCTAGGACAGATCTAACAGGGATTCAAATGGTACAGAGTTACACTTTGAGTTAACTTAGCCTACAGCAAAATTATTCAAGTCAAATAGGAGAAAAAAACGCTTGCTTAACAGAGAGCTCACTGTTTATATTGACATCAGCTCCTTCTTCTCTATGTGTGACGGCGACTCCTCAGAATGGCATCCTCGTCTTGTCCTTGATTTACGATGCATGAAATCCTGTCAGAATGAACAACTTAATCAGCCTCAGGCCATACTAAATACATTATATGTACAAACAAAATCATTGGCACAGTTGCTCTAATCTTAAAGATATTTAGGGGAAAGTGCACTAATGTGGCATTACAACTCATGAAATCACTAATTCTCTAAGCTAAACTGACTCAAAGTGCTTGTTTTTAACTTTTATGCACAAAAGATCCATTTGTAATTGGATTTAGCTTCATGCACTAAAAGGTTATTTCAGGTAGATGTCCTCCGGTTCTTTTATACATTTTTTTAAAGAAAATTGCCCCTGCCTGCTAAAGGTCTGTCAGCAAATGAATTGACCAATTATAGACAATGAGCCCTATGAGTATTCTTACATAAATAAACAAGGTCAATAAGCTGAATTATACAGAGTTTCAACATTCAGTCTCAGCTTTCAAATGTAACACAGGTCAGGAGTGTGGGTGTATGCTTGAGGTTAATCAAATTGCAGCAAATGTGTATTCTCACAAGCCTCAAAGTGAACATTCAAGCTACTGTTTACAAAATCTGCATTAGTGTAGCTGTTTGGATAACCCATTTCCTTAAGCACAGAGCACAGGCTGAATGGAGGACTACAGTGCTACTTAAAAGTATAATTAAGAATTTAAGAATTAAAGTTACAAATTCAATTATTTTATTACATTTAAAGTCGGCATGAAAGGGAAGTTGCGATAGTCTTTTCTTTAAAGGGTTAGTTCACCCAAAAATGAAAATTCTGTCATTAATTACTCACCCTCATGCCGTTCCACACCCGTAAGACCTTATTTAAGATATTTTTGATCAAATCCGAGAGGTATATGACTCCTCCATAGATAGCAATTTAACCACCACTTTAAAGGTCCAGAACGGTACTACAGATATCATTAAAACAATCGACGTGACTGCAGTGGTTTAACCTTATTTTACACTCTAAAAAATGCTGGGTTAAAAACAACCCAAGTTGGGTTGAAAATGGACAAACCCAGCGATTGGGTTGTTTTGACCCAGCAGTTGGGTTAAATGTTTGCCCAACCTGCTGGGTAGTTTTATTTAACCCAACAATTGTTTACAAATTACTATATGTCTGGCTTAAAATGAACCCAAAATAGGTTGGAAATTAAAAATCAGACTCATAATTACTAGAGGCAACAATAATAATCAAAAAGATGAGCATTTATTAATAAGCAATTTAATAAATGTTTATTGTTTAAATATTATTCAAAAAAAGTATTAATAAATGTTTGTTTATTAAACATATTAATAAATGTTAATTTCCAACATATTTTGGGTTCATTTTAAGCAAGAAATACAGTAATTTTTAAACAATATTTGGGTTAAATAAAACTACCCAGCAGGTTGGGCAAACATTTAACCCAGCCGCTGGGTTAAAACAACCCAATCGCTGGGTTTGTCCATTTTCAACCCAACTTGGGTTGTTTTTAACCCAGCATTTTTTAGAGTGTATAAAGTGATGAGAATACTTTTTGTTTTTTACAATAATGACTTTATTCAGCAATATCTTCTCTTCTTCTGTTTACGTCCAGCACTTCCAAGTTCTACGTCAGAATGGCGAGTCATAATTGGCCGACGGCGACGCTGTTCACGTGAGCAGCACAACGCATGCGTGTGATGCTGACGCAGGAGCCGGCCAATAATGAGTCGGCATTCTGACATATAACCTGGAAGCGCTGGACGTAAACAGCGTATGAAAATTTCCTGCGAAAATCATCATGTCAGGTCTAAAATATAAACACGTATAATAGGCTTACTATAGTGAATCAGGATAAGACAAAACCTTGTTTTGGAAGAAGGACTGATTATGTACTGACTCATTTAAATTTGAATTTTGAACAAAACAAAAAAAGTTAGGCTACATAAAGTACCTTTAAACTAGAGGAAAGAACACTGCCTGAGAAAACAAACTACAGTCAGATGCTGAGGATGTCTATAATCAGTTAAGGGCACCATATCAAATCTGATTTTCCTTTTGGCAGGGTTATTTCAGAGTCATTAAAACAAGGTTTGTTTTGTTGTCATAAAATTACCACTGGAAATGTTAAATCTTGGAACGAATTCTGTTTGACCAGGGAAAAACAACTTTAACCACAAGAGAAAATACAAAGGACAACCTAATACAACACAGATATATATCACTGAGTGCAGCGCAGTCCTTGACTAAAGGAAGATTGGCAAAGCAAGAAAGAACAAGATGGAGGGCTTTACCTGACACCACAGGAAACCAGCTGCTGCTTTGGACACCTCAGCAATCCCTAGTGATTCTCACATCGTTGATCTTTATATGTTTTTTTCCCTTCTGTAGCCGTTCCATTGAAACAATTGGCTCAAATCCCAGCAAAATATTCAATGAACTATATTTAAGTATATATGAACTGCACGCAAAATAAAACACATAAGCACACTACACAAATCCTAATGTAGTTGTCAGATCAGAAGAGAAACACTTGTGGCAAGAGAGCTTTTCAGAGTTGTTGTTAGTCTTTTATCTCTTATGTTCTGTGAGAGGATTTCCTTCATAACCATTAAAATAGTCTAAATGCTCTTCTAAGGCAAAAAGGAAGTAATGTTTAATATGACATATGAACAGAATAACCTTTTTATAACTGGACTTCATTTTACATTGTTACATTGTAAATGTAATAATACCAAGGCTGATAAAACACTAGTCACCTCTCTGTGGTACATGTGTCCTGCCCTTCGAAGGTGCTTGATTCTGGCAAGGTACATGTTGCAACGAAACCAAGGCCAGACGCTGGTGTCATAATCGCTAGCAAAGAGAACAAACTATAAAGGGCAGAGAGTCAGTGTATTATACAGACTGAGAAAAGCTGCACAGACATCCAAATGAGTACTATACACAAAGACAGGGGTTTCTCACACTTTTTTCAGGCCAAGGACCCCCTGAGGAGAAAGAGTAGGGACCCTATTACATACTGTAAGAAAATTAAAGGGTTGGTTCACCCAAAAATGAAATTTCTGTCATTAAGTACTCAACCTCATGTTATTCCAAACCTGCAAGACCTTCGTTCCTCTTCGGAACACAAATTAAGATATTTTTGATGAAATCCGAAAGGTTTTTTTTTTTTAATCTCTCATAGTAAGCATCGAAATTACCACATTCAAGGTCCAGAGAAGTAGTAAAGACATCGTGGTTCATACTTAATGTTATGAAGCGACGAGAATACTTTTTGTGCGCAAAAACAAAACAAAAAGAATGACTTTTTTCAACCAATTTTCCTCTTCTCTGTCTCTTCTACGCAGTTGGCGCAGCGAACGCAGTGCAGGCTTCCGTGTTTTATGTCCGAACGCCGACTCATTAATGGCCAGCTCCTGTGTCAGCATCACACGCATGCGTCGTGCTGCTCTCATGAACAGCGCCGGCCAATACTGAGCCGCCGTTCTGACGTAGAACCCGGAAACATGCACTGCGTTCACTGCGCCAACTGCGTATGACAACGGTTCAATTTGTTGAATAAATATTTATTTTTGTTTTTGTTTTGTTTTTGCGCACAAAAAAGTATTCCCGTCGCTTCATAACATTAAAGTTGAACCACTGTAGTGGACTATTTTAACAATCTCTTTACTACTTTTCTGGACCTTGAATGTGGTAATTTCGTTGCTTTCGATGGGTGATTAAAAAAAAAATCTTAATTTGTGTTCTGAAGTTGAACGAAGGTCTTACAGGTGTGGAATGACATGAGGGTGAGTAATTATTGACAGAATTTTCATTTTTGAGTGAACTCACCCTATAATATTACATTTTACTCCTGTCCTGGCCTATATAATAACATGTGTAAAGTATGTGTAAAGTACCATATTGTTGAATTTACATACTTTGGGATGACACTTGCATGCCAAAGCCAGTTAAATATCCAAATTATTGATATACAAAGTCATATATTATGTCAAGTGAAATCATTAAAATTAATATTATATTAATTATAAATGTGATATTAAGTTAATGTAATTTACTTAATACATTTTTATATAAGAGAAACATGAAATATTAGAACTTTTATGTAGAGAGGACTTAAATGTTACAGTAAGAGGGAGAATTAAACATCTCCACAAATTAGTTTAAACAAAAATTATAGATCCCCTGCAGCACCACTGTAAGCATAATGATCATTTAAGGCTTGAAAAAAAAATATATATATTTCCTTTACACAAAAATGTACTTAAATGTTATGATTGGGAAATGCTTGATATGGGCTTATGATTATGGCTGAAGAATGCTTCTGAAGTTCAGTGGATTCAATCCAGGCAGCTCAATAAAGAAGCTGTAAACATAAGAGACGCAGGTTTAGGCCCAAGCTTCTCCTCAAAATATACAGCGAGTGAGAAAGGGCTCAGAATCAGCGTGAACAGCCCTGTGGGTTCCTTGAATTGCCGCAATTTTTGGCTGACACACTGAGAAATCAAAGCTTGGCATGGTTTTGTTGGACTGCACTGAACAAGTACAGAAGCCGCTCTCCTTCCTACAGGTTTCAGAATCCCTCAATGAACACTGTCTGTGTTTATCATGCCAATAAAGCCTTCTTTGAATCATAAATCCTGAGCTAGGTGAAAGAACTTAAAACTAAATCCATCTAAAGGCAAGCTTATTTTTTGTGGTTATGTAATATAAATTTGTAGTACAACTTTATAATTATCAAGGTGGGTCTAGATGAATTGTGCCACAGATATGGCTTAGTTCTGTTAGCCGAGGGCACAAAGGAATTGCACAAGCAGCTATACAGAAGTACATTCAGTATGGATGCTTCAATTACACTGATAATCAGACTTCCCTCCAAAGATCTCTGCATACACCCTGTCAGCCTAAAGGACAAGAAAAACAAGGGGGATTTATATGGGAAATATTTTATATAAACAATCATTAAATTAGGAGCTTTAATAACGCAACACTGGAAAATCCGTAATCAAAACCACTAGATTGCGACAAACATTTGGACTGATGACGTTTAACTCCATCTGGAAGTTCTTTTATTTCCTCTTCCACACATGCAAGACATCAGTTCAACTTTATTACTCTCAGAACCTCCACCAGCACCCTGTTTGTATGTTTGGTGGGGAGCGGTTTTGTTACATAATAAGCATTAGTACAGAATTCCAGAAATTCCAGCTGGAGGAACAACTATGATCCCAGAAGAGGTACAGAGAAAGTGGGGGTTACAGCAAATGACGACAGAACTGACTCAACGCACGCACACAGCTGGTCCATCTGCAAGTGCTGGACATTACCCATTACCAAACCTCCAGGCTGTCATTTCCTTAAAACAGAGGAGTATCAGAGGCCTGGACTGTCTCACTGCGCTCATGGGAAACTCAGGAGAGGAAATGATCTAAACCGCCATCATCAAGGCAAACAGCATCAGAATGATACTAGTCTGATCATCTCAGAGCTTCTCTCGGGACATTATCTCATCAAGTCACTGATGGTGAGAAACTGTGAAGAGACTGACAATGCATTTGATCTGGAACTGCGTGATTAATGGTTATGATTATCTAGAAAGAAAGAAAGCTTTAAGGAGCTCAACAAACTGTTGCAGAAGCCAAATAAAAGACAGAGGGAATGTTCTACTGCCATCTAGTGGCGAGACTCGTGTATTAACAGTCCTGCCATGCGACAAATTGTAAACCAATGGAACATAAAGACTGAAATTACCTGCCAACTTTGCACATATATAAAATATAATAAACATTATTAGACACTGAACTCAAAATATCTAGATTTTAGCACTTTTGTCCCTTGATTTTCAGAAAATAAGACCATCAAAAGAAAATGCCAAATACACACATTTAAATAATATGTAATTAAAGTATAATCCTATTTAATATAAAAACTTATATTAAATATAATCAAGCTTTGTGCATAATTAACCAACTTTGACAAACTCTGATATATAAAAGTTGAGTAAATATTTCTAGATAGATAGATCTCCTTTGATCACTAAAGAAACAAAAAAAACAAAAAAACACCATCTTGTGGATATAGCACTAACAAAATTACATTTGTCACATAAGATGAAGATGCCACGAAGTCAATTAAAGCTACGTAATATATTGCACCAGAGAAAAATAGTTTTTTTACGACTTTATAGAGGGTAAGCAGGTGGCAGCATTGGTTTTCAACGTGAATGCTAAGAAAAACACATAAAACACATCCAAAACGGANTGCCAACTTTGCACATATATAAAATATAATAAACATTATTAGACACTGAACTCAAAATATCTAGATTTTAGCACTTTTGTCCCTTGATTTTCAGAAAATAAGACCATCAAAAGAAAATGCCAAATACACACATTTAAATAATATGTAATTAAAGTATAATCCTATTTAATATAAAAACTTATATTAAATATAATCAAGCTTTGTGCATAATTAACCAACTTTGACAAACAGGCTGATATATAAACTTTGAGTAAATATTTCTAGATAGATAGATCTCCTTTGATCACTAAAGAACAACAACAAAAAAAAAACACCATCTTGTGGATATAGCACTAACAAAATTACATTTGTCACATAAGATGAAGATGCCACGAAGTCAATTAAAGCTACGTAATATATTGCAGCAGAGAAAAATAGTTTTTTACGACTTTATAGAGGGTAAGCAGGTGGCAGCATTGGTTTTCAACGTGAATGCTAAGAAAAACACATAAAACACATCCAAAACGGGAAAGAGCTGTGCGATTGACTGAACAAATAGATTTTACAAGAAATCTGAGGTACATTTTTAAAGACTGCTAAACGCTACAGAAAATGGATCGCATTTTGTCTCAATATGTTGAATTTTGGGGTAAAATCATACCGTATATATTGTGTTTTTATATATTATTATATTGACAATTCCTCAATTAAATATTTACCATCTTATATTCTGCATAATTGGGTGTTTAAATAAACACGGACAAAAATATACAAGTTTTTAGGGCTGGACGATATATATAACATTGATAAAAGTGATAACCCGGATTTAGACCTATATAATATTTATAAATCGTTAAATTTGTTGTTTTATTCGTGTTTTACTCGCAGTTTCAGGCTCTTTTGCCACTTAGTCCTGAGGGCGCGAACGGCGGGAAAGTGAGGTCAATGCATTTAGTCCTCAGAGTTTTAAATAAAAACACGACACAATATATAGTTACATTAATCACATAAACTACCTTGTTTAAGAGCTATTAAGCGTCTTTCCAGGGAATGTCTATTATAAAATATTATAAAATTGTGTAAAACTAATTTTTCTTCCAGTACTGAGTCCGTCCAATAGAGGGCAGTGATTCAGAAATACAACGCCAATTACCAATCGTTTCCAATCATTCGACTGAGTTTAACTCACTTCACAAATCAACGCAGAATACAGTAACGGTAAACTTGTTTCTTTAACGTTCTTGTATATCCTTATCCCACGATTGAGGTTAATTAAGTGCAGCCGATAAAAACTAATCCTAATCCGTGCTCGCTAATGGCTCGTCACTTTTGCTGCCTTCACGTGCTTTCAAATCGAATGAGGCCTGCAAGTGGAGATGGAAATAGAGGGTATGCATCAACGTCACTTTCCCGCCGGAACGCGCTCCCTCAGCTGGACTGAGTGGCAAAAGAACCTGCTGCATGACTGGATTTAATAGGGGAAACTGCGAAAACGCGAGTAAAACAAACGATTACACTAAAGGTTGGGCTCGAAAGTGTTTCTTACAACTTGCCAAATAAACCTAATCCATGGATATTGACATGCAGCCAGGAATCGTGTTTCCTGACATTTATATGTGCCTGATTTCAACGCCGGGGAAATACATAAAGCAAATATGCCTGTGAATATTTTATATAAATACAATATAGGTAGGTTTAAATTCGAGTAATCACTTATATCAATGTTATATATATAGTCATATCGTCCAGCCCTAAAACTTGTGTAGTTTTTGTCAGTGTTTATTTAAAACCCAATTACGCAGAATATAAGATGGTAAAAAATTTAATTGATGAGTTGTCAACACAATATATAACAATATATACGGTATGATTTTACCTCAAAATCCAACAATTCGACACAAAATGATAACTGCAAATCCATGTTTCTCTGCCTGGAGTCCAGCTGTTTCTGTGAATTGCAGTGATCCATTTGCTTCCTTTTTTTGTAGTTTTCGTCAGTCTTTAAATATGTTCCTCAGGGTTTGTGTCAAAGCTATTTATACAGTCAATCGCAAAGCTCTTTTCCGTTTTGGATGTGTTTTGTGTGTTTTTCGTGGCATTCACGCTGAAAACCAATGCTGCCGCTCTGTCTTTTGCCACTCAGTGGGCGTGACCACAGTTGTAACGGTCGACGGTGACGTCACGTGCATACCCTCTATCATACTCCAAATAGCGGCAACCTGTGATTCCTGAATTCTGACGTTGGAAGGGGCGTGTCCATACTTAAGATGGCGGAAAGCAACCTGCAAATGATGGTAATGATGTAGCAGTTATTTTAATTTTATTGTTATGTTTAATTAATAGCATCATGATGCATGCTTTGCTATTTGTAGATGCCATGCATTACTAAATAATGTTGCTAGTACGCAACAGTAAAACAAATAATTTCATTGTTTGTTTTGGTTTGCAGACCATGAAATCAAAATTCTAGTGTTTCAGGGAATATTGCAGTATGTATTGTAAATGATTTATCTGTGCACATCACTGTTCTTTTAATTCAGGTGCCCTTGTAATCTTTAATCAAAATATCTTTCTCTTGCAACATCTCCTCTTCTCTGATGATGTTTTTCAGCATGAAGACAGGAAAAACTGTCACTCACATGAGATTGCGGCAATAGCAAACGCAACAATCTAACTATCCAATCCATTCCTAATGGACAAAATCAAATCCCGCCCTACATTTTGTCTTGTTTGACAAACTGTTTCACTCTGTCACATTAGGGAAGTATGTACTTCTTTCGAATAAGAACTTACTTCATGAAAAAAATCTTTCCATCATCAGTTGCTTATATGGTCTGTCATATACGGTTGCAGCCTCTGAGCTATTTGTTTCTAGTAAGCGTCCTACTTTACCATGGTATCCAACTGTATCAAGTTGCAGATCGCTTTCTGCACTTTCTGACCATATGCAAAAACAGTTAAAGGATATGCAGATGTCTAAATGTATATGACTGTAACTGTAACATCTAACAAGGTAGTTTCGAAAATGATCAATTATTGAAATTATCACAAATACAAATTGCAGAGATGACAGTTCAAATTGTAACTATGTCTTGAGACTATTGTGGCCATCATACGGAGTCCGAGCACATGAATGATTAAGCAAAGTCGTATTTACAAGTGGGAAACTCTGAATTCTAAATGAAAAATGAGTTGTGATGTCACTTTAAAACACCGGAAACACTAGCCATGTTTTCATCCACCTTTTTATGTGCATTTTGGGATATTGCATAGAAAATGCTGGATTGAAACATGCGTAAGATGCACATAAATTCTTAAAACGTGCATTAAAAAAACGTAAGCGCTGAATTGAGGTGGAACATTTTTTATCGGATAAGAAGACATGCGCATAAACTACGATGGAAACACATTACCAAATAAATTTCTCAACGTGCAACAAAAACATTTAGTTGACTTTGCCTTAACAGTGGATGTGATTGGATAACTGCACTAACCAGCGGATAAGTAGCTATGTTTCCATCACCCTGTTTTTATGTGCATTTTGAAGTATCTCTTCAAAAACGAGGAGATTGCAAATTTCAAAATGGCAAAAAATCCCTTAATTCGCAAAAAAAAATTTATGTTCGCTTGAGGTGGTTTTTTTGACTTGTGTGAAAAGGAGTTATTGCGAATAATGGGAGATGGAAACGCATTTGCCGAATAAATTCTGACGTAGCGAACATTAAACCCACGTGACTAATCGGCTGTTTCCGCTGCTGGTATTTTGTTTACTGTTGGTTACTAGGTTACTAATACCACCGTCATCTGTTCGATCAACTTTATGATGTAGGACAAAAGAGCCACAGTGGCTTCCCCGATTGCAGCAACTTCCATTTTTAGTAGAGATATTTTGCGCCAATTTTCCAGGAAGTGATGATTTTGTTCTCTTGAACACATGGTATGGAAACAATGCTTTATTCGCAAATGTTTTATGCAATATTCCAATTTTGCACACAAGTTAAGTTCACAACATCGGATGGAAACAGCTAATCTATAATATTGACAATATAATATATCTATCTATAAAACGGTTCGTTCCTGTCCTTGAAGAGTCTTGTGAGAAAAAGATTGAGTGAGCGAATTTATTACCTGCATTCAGATTTAGCATTTTCTTTCAGGTCAGTCCTATGTTTATAAAAAAAAAATCTGTTTAAATGTCCGATGTATTATCTTGTCCTTTTAACTGTTAAGGGGTTTTCCCGTGACTGACAGCACTACTCAAAGCATTTGTCAGTTGCGTCTTGGTCCGTGTTCACAACAATTCAGTCTTTTCAATGTAAAAGTCTTCGCTACTGACTGACACACTCATAAAGACAGTCTTTGCCGCCATCTAATGGCGTATTAATGTAAGTTCTGTTGTTGTTCACGGTCAGGGACTATTTCTTCCGGCGGAAGGAAGGCTTTTAGTAAGAGTTTATTTCATGAAAGTTGCATTGTTACATATTTTTGGCTTTAATATTTGTATTGTGTGGTAACCGTTTTATAAAAGCAATAAGATACTCGAGGCTAGTGCTGTATCGTGAAAAATAATGGCTGAAGGTGTTCCAGGCACGACGCCCTTCAGCCGTGACTTATTCACAATACAGCACAGCCTCTCGTAACTTATTGCTTACATATAGAACAGTGAATGGAAAGCAAGTCTGTAGTGAAGTTAGTTAATCTTAATCTTTTTTTCCCTATTGTGACGCATATATTGTGGCAAGTGAAACAGCTTCTCGAACAAGAAAAAAATGTAGGCAGAGACTTGATTTTTTCCATCAGGAATTGATTGGATCTTTGGATCATTTTGGTTTGTTTTTTCTGTTATGTGAATGACAGGTTGTCCCACCCTCACACCAATAAACACATCATCAGAAAAGAGAAGAGATGTTGTTGCCAGACCAAGGGGAAGTTATTTTGATCAAAGATTATGAGTGATTTTTTTTTAATTGATGTGCACTGATAAATTATTTATAATAAATTGCAATATTCCATAAAAAAGTTTGAATGACTTAGCTTCTCTCACATGTTCTTGAAGGCAGCAATAAAACCTGAGTGAGACTTGATTCTCCAAGTTAGACCCACAACCTTTCAACATGATGGAGAAGAGAACCATTTCAGAATGGTAGAAAATTATTGATGTAAAGCTTCCTTGTTAGCTGTTTTGCACATGCAAAACTCACTGCCACGAGGCAAAGGTGTTGTGTGTGGTTGAGAGGGCTTTGATATGTGATAGCTAATGTGTTCTCAGTGGTTTTACATGTTGCTACGCAGTTGCATTGGGCATTGCTGGGTTGCTAGAGTGTTCTGGGTGGTTCCTTAGAGCTCACCTTCACATATCAGAATCACCTGAACCGCAGCGCACACATAACACAATGAGATCTTGTGTAGTCCATAATTTATTAGGTTATGTTATGTGAGATTGTATGGGGATAACAGCCCTGTCTTGCTTGTCTTAAACAGGTAGTGCTCTGCACACTGTACAATTCTCCTTCATTGCCTATCTCCCAACATCTATTATTATTGGTAGTCGCATGCAGTATAGCCAGAGTGTATATGGAAGGTCATTGTTTTCAATTACAGATTGCATTTTCGATACCCAGTATCAAATTGTTTATTGTGACATGTCTGCTGGCAGGAGGAGAACAACTATATGGTTGACAAGCTTTTCCAGCTAGCTTGGATAAATGTGTTACCTTACTATACAGTGGCTTGGTGATGGAACTGCATATATTTAAATATAAATTCTGGATTATTGTATTTTCATTTGTGGAAATATTAGCCCACTTAAAAGGGAAATCTATCATCATTTACTGACGCTTATATCGTTTCAAACCTGACTTTCTTTCTTCTGTGGAACATTAAAGAAGATGTTTAGAGAAATGTCTCAGTGTTTTTTGTCCATACAATGAACGTGAATGGTAACCAAAACAAGATATCTTCTTTTGTGTTCTGCAGGTTTAGAACAACATGAGTAAATGTTGACAGATTTAGTCAGACATTTGTACGTTTACACAACAACGTTGTACTAAGAACACATTTTTTTTGTGTGTGTTTAACATCAAAATGATGCCCATTCATTCGCATGGATCCGTGAAAATGACTAAAAATGCTGTATTGTTTGTGTCAGGCCATTAGTTGGCGATATCACTCTGTAAAGAAACACTACGTGCATATAGACCAAACACAGAATACGCAAGCGCATGACGTCACCGTTTTCAGAAATTCGCATTTTAGGGTAGGTTTACATGATAATGATGTACTAAAAACTGAAAGTTTTTTTCTTTGTACAGATGACAGCATTATCAAAACTATCCCCATTCACACGGATCTGCGAAAATGACTAAAAATGCTGTATTATGCTGCCAGACAAGTAGTTGGCGATGTCACTTTGTCAAGAAAGTCTACGTGAAACGCATTCTTTTATAGAGCACTCGCGCCAAATGCGCATGCCTATCCTCCTTATTTTTACAGTTTACTGCACTTCGATATTTTTCTTGTTATTTCCCTATAGCGGCTAATAAATCGGAAGTCTTACACATTCACAGAAAACACCTTACCTTTGCGTTGGAAAAAAAAGGTGGACAGACTAAACACGTAATATGCATGTGCGTGACATAACGGTTTTCACAGATTTGTGTTTTTGCAGTTTACACGGAGATGACAACGGTATCGTTTTCAAAAACGTGCACTTTGTTTTCAAAAGTTTGAATTTTCAGGCCACCAAAACACCATTGTCATGTTAATGATAGGGATGTGCGCAACAATTAATTTCATAACCGTTTAAATAGAAATTTTGCAACCGACTAGATTTCCCGCCAGATTTCCTCAAATAAAAGTTAGTCCACATAAGTCAGCGTGTTAAGGTATTGTTGTTCGTTGCGTGTCCGAGTTTGAACGTGCTTCTCGTGTATGAAATTTATCTGTACACATGAAGGCCGTCAAAAATCGCAAGAAAAACACAATGTGTACTGACAACTACATTATTTAAAGGTGCCCTAGATTCAAAAATTGAATTTACCTCGGCATAGTTAAATAACAAGAGTTCAGTACATGGAAAAGACATACAGTAAGTTTCAATCTCCATTGTTTCCTCCTTATATAAATCTCATTTGTTTAAAAGACCTCTGAAGAACAGGCGAATCTCAACATAACACCGACTGTTACGTAACAGTCGGGGTGTACGCCCCCAATATTTGCATATGCCAGCCCATGTTCCCAACATTATGAAAGGCATTAGACAAGGGCAGCCAGTATTAACGTCTGGATGTGCACAGCTGAATCATCAGACTAGGTAAGCAAGCAAGGACAATAGCAAAAAATGGCAGATGGAGCAATAATAACTGACATGATTCATGATAACATGATATTTTTTGTGATATTTGTAAATTGTCTTTCTAAATGTTTTGTTAGCATGTTGCTAATTAGGGCTGGGTAAAAATATCGATTCATCAATGCATTGCAATTATTTGTTTCTCAATTCAATATCGATTCATCAAATCCTATGAATCGATTCAGCCCACCGGCCAGTGGCGGCGCTGTGGGCAACACTGTAGTGAGAGCGTTCAGCGTTGTACAAAACTTTACCAAAACAGCGAGATGGCAGACAGTAGCTGCACTATGTTCAAGCCTGCACCACCAACGTTAAAAGCCGACGTTTGGGCTCATTTTGGATTCCACTGTAAGCCGGGAACAAATGAAGAGGTGGATAAAACTAAAGTGGTCTGTAAGCATTGCTCAACCGTTCTTAAATATTGTAACAACACAACTAACTTGCGCAACCACCTAGCTCGACACCGTCACTGACAAGCCACGCAATATCGCGTTCATTACCGAAGGCGATTCATCTGCGATATGAACGCGATATTGCGTCGCTTGTCAGTGATCTACGGTTCTGTCTATTGTATGCCGCTCCATTTGAAAGCAGGTGATGGCTATTTTGCGGTAATCAGGGAACCGGCTTTACTGACGAAATGCGCGTGACAATCGCATGCGATATATCGCCCAGCCCTAGAACTTCAGAGTTAACATGTTATTGTACTAAAATGTTATGAGTTATATGATGGAAATGTCTGTAATGTATCCTACATATAGGCACAGTAAATAAGCCAAAGGTTCTCTACACAGTTGTTCAGTGTTATTTATTGTTGACAAAATAGCACTTTGTAATGTTATAATATCTATGGTTTCACTTTTTTTTTATGAGTATGCACATTTTGTGCTTCTGTTTACATTTCTTTTATAACTTGAATGTATAGGAACTTAGGAAGAAAGAAATATACTTTCTACTACTTACAGTTACATGCACTTTAGAGGTGTTAATAAAGCACCTGTTTGTTACAGTTGTGGTTTGTATTCAACACATGTACAATATTGTACAGTTTGTTCTGCTAAATAAACCATGACGGGAAACATGCTGGGGTCAATTTGTTCTTAAACATTGGTAATACTGCACACATTATTTAAAAATATACTCAGGTACTTAATTACTTGTGTATTTATTATTGAATCGATATCGAAGCTAATAAATCAATATCGAATCGAATCGAAATCGAATTGAATCGAAGCCTCAAGAATCGAAATCGAATCGAATTGTGAAATTCCTAACAATACCCAGCCCTATTGCTAATGTACTGTTAAATGTGGTTAAAGTTACCATCGTTTCTTACTGTATTCACGGAGAGACAAGAGCCGTCGCTATTTTCATTTTTGCATAAACACAACTTCATTCTTTATAAATCTCTCTAACAGTGTAGCATTAGCCGTTAGCCACGGAGCATAGCCTCAAACTCATTCAGAATCAATGTAAACATCAAAATAAACACTGTACTTACGCGATTAGACATGCTGCATGACGAACACTTTGTAAAGATCCATTTTGAGGGTTATATTAGCTGTTTGAACTTTTTTTTTATGTTGTTTAAGGCAAGCGCGAGCTCCGTGGGCGTGGAGCACGAGATTTAAAGGGCCACACACCCTGAATCGGCTCATTTCTAATTATGGCAGTTAAAAAATAAAAAAAATAAAAATCTATGGGGTATTTTGAGTTGAAACTTCACAGACACATTCAGGGGACACCTTAGACTTATATTACATCTTTTAAAAAAAAAATCCATATTTACTTTAAGATGTTGATATAGCAACTGTTCAAGTGTCAAGTAAGTTTAATTCGTAATGTTTCTCCGAAGGGGTTTTAATGTTTCTCGAGTCTGACATCTTGGATGACATGGGGGTGAGTAAATTATCAGGAAATTTTAATTTGAAAGTGAACTAATCCTTTAATACTGCAGAACAACACATTATGTCAGTGTGAAAAAAAACATTTCTGGAAATGTAGAAATTAAAGTTAAAGCTCCAATCTCCTCCTGAAGATCCTGAAAATATTCCGTTGGTACTTCAGTGACTACTTCGCTCAGATGTCTCAGCTGTCGATCATGACGTCAAAACCCACATTTTTATAGCATCAAATAACTAACTAAAAACAAACTTATTTAAAGAACAAACACTTTAACTAACATCAGCATGATAAAAACTTCCTAAAATGATAGAAACCATCTTTGGAAAAAAATATTTGACATGTAATTTGACTATTTAGTTTGTCTCACGTCCTATTACATTACATAGAGAGAGCGGGGTTTATGACCCACCTAGGGGGGACCGAGACGGTTTGGCTTCACTTTTCAGAACTGGTGTGGCATGCTTGGTTTATGCAGAGACCATTTTCACAAACTTGCACTTTGAACCTCACTTTCAAGCCACCAACACGCTGTTGTCGTGTAAATGAATGGCCAAAACACTAGTTAATTAATCTAGTTAACTGCTCTAATTTTGCATCTCTGGAAAATAGCAATCTATTATGTTGAAATATCAAAGATTTTTGTGTCTATTTGTTAATAAGGGATTTGATGGCACATTCATGTTTTGTGGAGTAATTAGCAAATGTTTAATTTCCATAATAACACATTTGCTGATGCATCATCATCCTGCACATGATAAACTTAATATAATCTAAATATGTTACAGTTTAAAAGTAAATGTACATTGGAGTCATCTTTCCCCCATCGTACCCTAAATTATTTAGACTTATTTAGACTTGCATGCAGTGGACGTGGTGTGAAGTTTTGACTGGTCTTAAAATTAGAACCCTCCTCCTTGCAATTTACCACAGATTTATCTGTCAAGAGTATGATGAAATCTTGTGATAGATGTGTAGAGATGGACTTTATAGCTCAATGCATTTAAACCAGATAAATGGTTAATTTCTGCCTTCATCAGTATGTAGGCTGGTTAAGATTTGTGCTATTAATTTTATGCCATTAAATCTATATTTAAAAGGAAAAAGAAAAAATACAGTTTTTTTTCTCTCACTCTCTCTCTTTTTCGCTCTCTCGCTCAGCGCTAGCCTTTGCTCTGCTTCTTTTTTCTCTGTCTCCCCCTCCCTCTCGCTGTCCCTCTTTCTTCTCTTTCTTTCTCTCTGGCTGCTTTTCATTCCTGTTTCTCTTTTCATTGTTTTTTTTTTCCTCGCTTTTCTTTAGCTCTTTGGGACCTCTATTTCTTCTCTTCCTCTATTCAGGTTTTCTTTATTCTCTTTTCTGAATAGTTGTGGTACTTAAAGGGAAAGGGGAAAGGGAAGGAGCAGGGGAGGGAGGTTAGTTTCAGTCAGATCTCAAGCATAACACTTCCTCCTACTGCAGTCAGTCTCAACCAGACTACACCAGGGACTTTTTCTTAGTGTGTTTTGTGTAGCGACTTACATAAAGCGTTCGGTTTAGCCCTAATGAAACACCCTCAGGTGCCTTTCTGTGCATGCAAACTTGTCTCATCTTGAATAATTGTACGTAAAGTACAGGGGATATATTGTGTCTCACTGGTTTTCTTTGTTGTCAAGGTTGTGATATATTGCTTCATGTCACTGCTGCAGTTGTGTATGAGGACCGTTATCTCCTCATAGGAGGTATCTAGGGCTCACATCTTCATCACAGCTCTGAGCTGACAGGCCACCGTATGTCCTGCTACATAGCACGTTTTCAATAGGAACCATAGGCAGAGCATATGAAAGAACCCTAGAGGGAAACATAAGAAATCTCACTTTCTGTTATTAGAGTCAACATAAAATTAAAATTAATTTTAATTCTTTTGGTCATTTTTCAATCATAATGTGTATTTTGCTACATATGAAAGATATTCACTGTCAGTTTAATGCTGCAAATTCTAGAAGTAATTTTGTAACAAGAGGACCCAAATGATGCTTTTTATATAACAGATATAATAATCATTATAATATATAATAAGCAACATTACCAAAAACTCTGTAGATACCAATTTAAGCAAACTTCAAATTGCATATCTTATATTGTGTAAAATTATATGCTCATGAACACTTCAGTTATAAATGCCCATGAAAGAGTGTAGAAAGTCTTTTTCAATGATTTATTACATAGACTGGCTCATAAGAGTCATTTGTTCGTGAATCTGACACTGACTTTGCTTTTGATTCAGTAAAAATACCTGGTTTAAAAGAGTTCTGTTCATTTGTTTTAATGATTCATTAAAAGGACCGGCCCATAAGAAACGTTTGTTCATCAATCTAACTGCACTGTATGTTTTTGATTCAGTAAAACAAGCCACTTTAAAAGAGTAATTTGTTTTTGTTCGTCTGTTGTAATGATTCATTAAAAGGACAAGCTACAAGTCATTTGTTTGTGAATCTGACACTGCACTGTAAGGTTTTTGAATCAGTAAAAAGAGTCTTGCATTTGTGAATCAGTCTAGACTGGTTGTACTTTGTCTCGCTAAAAAGAACCAGTTTAAAAGAGTCTTGAATTGTACTTGCTCAGTGATTCACTAAAAAGGACTGGCTCATAAATGCCATTTGATCATGATTCAGACACAGAGCTGTGCCTACAGTAGACACTGGCGCAGAGTAGAAGATCGATTTTGGGATTTTAAGAATCAAGATCATTCAAAATCTTGTTCTCTGAGGTCCACTTATAATTTTAGCAAGATTTTTACATATCCTGCTTTGACACTCTCTTTGAAACACTTCGTTTTGATAGGCTTGCTGCATTGGAAGTAAACGCCCACTGCTATGATTGGGTAACAGTTTTGCATATTAAAATATTTTTAAGCATCCCCGCTACACATGTGAAATTGTTTTGAAAACTTCCGCCATACATGTTTGAGCCAGAGTCTGATCCTGAATCGGAAGACAAACTTACACCTAAAATACCAAGGATACTCGTCTGTGACAGCTTGGTAATTAATCATCTTTATTTATATTTATTCCTTATGTATTTGTGAGGTAATTTTTACATTTATATTCGTTTTTAAACCAATACACTACAAAAAGGTCTTTATATTTTTACATAGTACATTTGTCAACTGTGAAACATTAATGCGTATTACATGCTTTAGAAGTCTTGGTTGTGGCAAATAAAGTTTAAATACTTGGTCTTAATATATAGCCTGTTGATAGGATAACTTGTGGTGTTTCTTGTAAACAAAATATGAATGAATGTACCATCTTTTGTCACGCTGTCATCCTTATTCATCGTTCATCATTTTCAGTAAAGTGAGTACGTATCAAACAATCTGTAACAGACAAAGCAATAGACATGTTAAAAACATTGTTACTGAAAATGTTGTTGCGATATTACTGTCAGATCCAATATAGTCGGCACTGCGTCATCTTTTATTTTCAGTCTCTCTGAAAAGTCAAAAATCGAGCAGTGTCTTGTTTAAAAAACGAATCCACAGTAAAATGAAGTGAATAAATGAACAGTGCCTTACTGACGTGATCTGGAACTCTGTTAAAAATAAAGTTCATCCATGCTTTCCTTGTGTTCAGACCACTAGGAAGGCAATGCAAAGACTGTTTTTGCAAAACTTGGCACTGCAAAACATCTTGTATTCCTCAGAGGCAGCTCTATCGTTTTGTTGCTCGAGTAATCCTGTGTTTGCGTCTTTCCCGTATTTACTCCCCTCCGACTATATGCGTGAACCAGTGGGCGGGGCTAAAGAGGCAACAATAGCCGTTTTTCCACCGTCGGGCCGAACGTTTCTTAGAATGGTAAGGAACGGTTCCAGTTGTGTTTCCACTGGAGCCTGGTACGGCCAGGCACGATTACAAACCGTTCTCGGCCTGGAATTCTCAGCACGGTTGTCTAAAGGGCGGAACACACCAATCCGACGCCGACGAACTAGTGGTGACGAAAGCAGACTGCAGGGTTGGCCCATGTCGGTAGCGTCTGTGTCCAAAGTTGCCCTGACACATAAAACCGACGCTCGACGGCCAAGTAGCACGTCATTCTGCGCCTGCGCAAGATGAAATGCCTTTCCGTACCAGCAGGTGGCAGTAGCTGAACGGCCAATCAGAATGATCAGATGGACCGACGAGCTTCGACGCCGATTCAACATTTCGAATCGGCCGAAAAAAAGCAGACAAGGACCAACTTCAGCCGACGGTGCGGAACACACTGAGAAAACTTAGTCGTCCGACGAATAAAAACTGCCCGACGGCCGACCGTCGGCTTGGTGTGTTCCGGCCTTAACAGTGCTGAATCGTGCTGGCAGAATCGGTGAAGTGATGTCTACACACAGGATTGGTCACTTGTCTGTTGCCTGGCTACCAGTTTCTCCATAGCTGGCTAAGCACTTTATTTGAGCAAAGTAAAAACAAATTAATAATAAAATTAAAAGAAATATCGAATCATCCGCCATAACACGGTCGTTATTACATCTCATATCATAAGTAAACCGTTACGTTACCAAGGCAACGACTGACACTTTTATATTACATTCCAAAGAGCGGCCGTTATCAGCCCCACAGTGGAAAATGAAACCGTAACCGTACCAGCTGGTCCAGATCGGAACGGAATGGAACGGTTACATAATGAGAACTGTTAGGCCCGATGGTGGAAAAGCGGTTAATGTAGAAGTGGGCATTGATCATCTTCTGCAGAGGCTTTCTGTGACGTCATACTGAGACAAACTCTGAAACGAGTTGTTTTGGCAGCTTACACTCTAAAAAATGTTTGGTTAAAAACAACCCAAGTTGGGTTGAAAATGGACAAACCCAGCAATTGGGTTGTTTTAACCCAGTGGTTGGGTTAAATGTTTGCCCAACCTGCTGGGTAGTTTTATTTAACCCAACTACTGATTAAAAATGACTATATGGCTGGCTTAAAATGAATCCAAAATAGGTGAGAAATTAAAAATCAGACACATAATTACTAGAGGCAACAATAATTAAAAGGTGTACATTTATTAATAAGCAATTTAATAAATGTTTATTGTTTATTATTCATTATCTTATTAATAAATGCTCATTTATTAAACATATTAATAAATGTTAATTTCCAGCATATTTTGGGTTCATTTTAAGCAAGCAATACAGTAATTTTTATACAACAGTTGAGTTAAATAAAACTACCAAGCACGTTGGGCAAACATTTAACCCAACCACTGGGTTAAAACAACCCAATAGCTGGGTTTGTCCATTTTCAACCCAGCTTGGGTTGTTTTTAACCCAGCATTTTTTAGAGTGTAGTTTCAATAAAAGCTGTTTTTGGACTAACAATGACATTTTGAGTTCTGAAACTTATATGCAGGGTGTTTTTTTTATTGTACAACAACCTTTTAAATGTCAAAAGATCAAGGAAAATTTGATTTCTCAATTCATGACCCCTTTAAAAAATTGTTTGGCTTCATAATCTGTAAGCAACTTGCTGAAATGACATTTCCCCTGACATCATTTAGGCCACATGAGTTATTGGATAATGTTAAAGGGTTAGTTCACCCAAAAATGAAAACTCTGTCATCAATTACTCACCCTCATGTCGTTCCAAACCAGTAAAACCTTAATTCATCTTTAGAACACAAATGAAGATATTTTTAATGAAATCTGAGAGATTTCTGTCCCTCCATAGACAGCTACGCAACTGATATTTTGATGCTTCAAAAAGTTCATAATGAGATTGTAAAACTAATCCATATGTATTTAGATTTAGTTTTTATTTTATTCACATATAAATATTGATCAGCAAACATAAACAGAAGCTCAAACGAACCTGCTTGAGTACAAGAACAAACCTCTTTTGCAAGCTCAAACGTGCTGAGTAACACGAGAATGAACCTCATTGTTTCTTACAGAAGCTCAAATGTGATGCGTAACACGAGAATGAACCTCATTGGTTCTCGCACGTCAAGCAAACATGCTGGAGCTTCTGTTTACCACAACTGATGTGTGAGATGATGAGTGTTTATATGTGAATAAAAGCCTAAATTCAGTATGTTCATCATCTAAAGCGATCGAGTCTCTTCAGAAAATTTGGACTAAACCACTCAATTCATATGGATTTGTTTTACGATCTCTTTATGAACTTTTTGAAGCGTCAAAATGTCAGTCGCGTAGCTGTCAACGGAGGGACAGAAATCTCTCAGATTTCATCAAAAATCTTCATTTGTGCTCAGAAGATGAACAAAAGTCTTATGGGTTTGTAACAACATGAGGGTGAGTAATTGATCACAGAGTTTTCATTTTTGGGTGAACTAACCCTTTAACAAACATCCAAATAGCAACTTAGGTATGCAATTCTTATATGCAATGTCAACTTTTCACACTCTAATCAATTCCCAATGTTCCATCCTATATATTTTCTCATTGAATATCCCATTTCACTCAGAAAGGCATCACATTATGGAAGTGAAATGGGTTGCAAACAGTTCACTTTGAATTTAATTATAAACACATCACATAGACATCTGCACCATGCTGAAGTAACCGTAGCGAGATGAGGACACACGATATCAGATTTGATTCATCCTGTAATTCTTTTCACGCCAGAACCTTCCGAAAGCTCGAAGAACAGAGAAGCAGCCCAGGGATGAGCATTGAAGAACTGACCACTCTGTCTAGCACACATGTAAATGAGAGATTGTGCCAGTGGAAAAGAAACGGGATTGGACGACTGGAAGGTGATTAAAAATGCAGAATTGATAGGGCAACAGATGAAACTTTTTTTTTCTCTCTCTCTCTCGCTCTCGCTCTCGCTCTCCATAAGTAAGAAACTGAAAAAAAAAAAAAAAACAGCATGATGGAATGGCAGGCTTGAAGGGGAGAGAAAGGTGAAAGACAGATGAAAGTGAAAAGAGATAAAAGCCGGAGTGAGGAGGGTGTGGGATAAAGCAGGAGGAAGGGAGGCAGAGATGAAAGCAAAATGAGAAAGATAAGAACAGAGTGAGGGAAACGGAGGGAGAGATAGATAGTGTACAGCGCAGAGAGAGGGGTAACCATGGAAACAAGAAGAAGGTACAAAAGAAGAGAGAGACAAAGGGGTTTTGATTTAAAAGAATGAAACTTGGGAGAAAGAAAAAGTAATTCAGGTTGAAATTTGTTACCGTGAGGTGAGGGAGAAATACAAAAGAGCACGAGCTCGCGCGGAAGGACGGACACTTTTTCCCGTGCTATTTATGAGACCCCGCAAATGAGACTCTGCCTACGGTCAGGCGCGTTAGTATTTAAAGGCCTCTTCATTTGAGCGTATATGAAATTGGATGTGAAACTAGGCGGTCAGACTCGTGCCGTCAGTTCATTTAACTGCCATTAGCAGGATTATGAGATGAAACGGCACGGGAGGCAGGAGGCAACTGTTCTCTTGAAGGCAGCGGCGGGAGTCAGTCGAGGCTTTGACCTCCCAACCTCAGACCGCAGGGAAACGCACACATGCAGAGGAGTGGCGCTCCTGAATGCTTCTAGGCCCGACACAATGAACTTGTGCCTTCACAGCTGAGTTTTTGCAGGGTGTGGACTCCCGCCTCATTCAGATGCATACAATATAGCCTCCAATGTTCATTCAAATTTGTCTATCTTCATGGAGCCGAAGCCAGACATTGCTTCTTCTTTTTTATTATTCTGTGGTTTTTGAGTCTCTTGTGTGTCTCTTTTTCTTTCTATCTCCCTCCCTCCCTTCCCCCTTCTCTCCTGTCTTTCTCTCACTGTCTCTTTCCCTTTCCTCTTTCTGTTTCTCTCTCTCTCGCTCACTCTCCCTCCCCCTCTCTCTCTCTCTCTCCTCTTTCTCTCGCTCTTCTTCTCTCTCTCTCTCGCTCTCTCCCCCACTCTCCTCTTTCTTTT
The DNA here is from genome assembly GCA_003731715.1 of Anabarilius grahami. NCBI lineage: Eukaryota > Metazoa > Chordata > Actinopteri > Cypriniformes > Xenocyprididae > Anabarilius > Anabarilius grahami. The sequence goes on along the minus strand of RJVU01048406.1, from coordinate 1,402,366 downwards.
CTCTCTCTGTTCCTTTTATATCCTGTGCTGAATGCTCTCCTCCCTCAACTGTCTTTCTCTTTTCTATTCACTCTATTTCCTCTCGGTAGAAACATTTCTTGCCCAAATATTCTGTCCAACATTTTATCTGTAACCCCCATGCTGAATGAGGGGGGTAATCTTTTATTCAGGATTTGGAGAGCCTCTCTTCTTTGCATCTTCTGTGTTTGTGTTTGTGTTTGTGTGTGTGCGTATCTGAGTGCTATTTTTCTTGGACAAGCTGCAATGAAAATACACAAACATTGAAATCAAGAGCGCAGGATCATCAGGGCCGAGATGCAACTTTGCGTGAATGAGATTAAGACTTCCAGTGAAGTGCTGTAGGACTGTAACTTGGTGTTTGGATATACTAGCTGCCGCTGTCTAACCTCATAACACGTTTACACAAGTGGACAAATGATTTAGAAGTTAATTTAGAAAGGAACTAACTGCTGGCAGTAGTGTCTGGCTTGGGGTCAAAGGTTATGTCCATTGAGTTTCTGTGGTTAATAAGTGGCAGTGCTGGTGTGTGTGTTCTGGGCTCGGATGGGGGGGGGGGGAGCTGAAGGCTGGCTGTATGCGCTTTAACACCTCGCAAGATCTCCAATAAACTCAGTCTCGAGGCAGCACAGAGTAATAATATGGTAGCTTGGATGACAGGTTAAGATCTGGCTTTCTGCTAATTCATGTTTGTTTGGTTCTGCCCATATTAAAAGCTTTTGAAAAGATTGTTTATCATGGAGACATGTTTAGATTAACATGACAGCATAGTAGGGGAAAGTGGGGTAAGATGGACCACCTCAAATTTAGTTTTTGTCATGATATAGGCCTATTTACACTAGGATTTACTTAAAAAAAGCAGTGTCAAGTGGTTCCACGCAACTATATTAAAGGGATAGTTCACCCAAAAATGAAAATTTGATGTTTATCTGCTTACCCCCAGGGCATCCAAGATGTAGGTGACTTTGTTTCTTCAGTAGAACACAAATGATGATTTTTAACTCCAACCGTTGCGGTCTGTCAGTCGTATAATGCATGTCAATGGGAATTCCATCTATAAGAGTAAAAAAAACATCCACAGACAAATCCAAATTAAACCCTGCGGCTCGTGACGACACATTGATGTCCTAAGACACGAAACGATCAGTTTTTGCAAGAAACCGAACAGTATTTATATAATTTTTTACCTCTAAAACACCACTATGTCCAACTGCCCTGCGCACCCGGTTAGTGAGGTCTGAACGCGCTCTTACAACGGAAGTGATCTCTCACACTCGTTGAAGCAAAGCGCGAGACATCACTTCCGTCATCAGAACAAGCTTTCTGACCTCACCAACCGGATGCGCAGGGAAGTTGGACATAGTGGTGTTTTAGAGGTAAAAAATTATGTAAATACTGTTCAGTTTCTCGCACAAACCGATCGTTTCGTGTCTTAGGACATCAATGTGTCGTCACGAGCCGCAGGGTTTAATTTGGATTTGTCTGTGCATGTTTTTTTGACTGGGGGTAATCAGATAAACATCACATTTTCATTTTTGGGTGAACTATCCCTTTAAATAATTTGTACAAATAAAAATTTAGTTGTGTGAACAAAAGAAATTCAAGTCAATTTCTTTGAGTACATACAAATCATTTGAATTGGTCACTGTTACATAATATTTATATGTGCAGTGTACTTAATGTTATTTATAAAAGTTACATGAGGTGAACACATTAATTTACTTTATTAAAGGATTAGTTCACTTTCAAATTAAAATTTCCTGATAAATTACTCACCCCCATGTCAACCAAGATGTTCATGTCTTTCTTTCTTCAGTCGAAAATAAATTATTCTCCTTATAGTGGACCCCAAACGGTTGAAGGTTAAAATTAGTTTCAGTGCTGCTTCAGAGGGCTTTAAATGATACCAGACAAGGAATAAGGGTCTTATCTAGTGAAACAATCAGTCATTTTCTAAAAAAAAAATAAAAATGTATATGCTTTATAAACACAAATGCTCACCTTGCAAGTGCTTCCGCCGGACCGCCTTCCGTATTCTTTAAAAAGCTTACGCTGTATGTCCTACACTTTCCTTATTCAAATTACGGAACTAACACGGCGCCAGTTCCGTTTTTGCGTAATTTGAGTACAGAAGGCTGTCTGGCGGAATTTATTTGACTTCATAACTTGTTTAGGCTAAATATGGATATTTTTCTTACACAAACGCATCACTTTGCTTCAGAAGGCCTTTATTAACCCCCCCCGGAGCTGTGTGGAGTACGTTTATGATGGATGGAAGTTTTTTTCTTCAGCTCATACTCGCGGGTCCCGTTCACTGCCATTAAAAAGCTCAGATGCGTCAGGATATTTATTAATATTTCTTCTATTATGTTCATCAGAAAGAAGAAAGTCATATGCACCTAAGATGGCTTGAGGGTGAGTAAAGCATGGGCTAATTTTCATTTGAAAGTGAACTAATCCTTTAAATTAACTATTTGCTCTACAAAATGCACTCAAAAAATAACTAATTGAACAAACTCAATTTAATTGAGAGCAGGAATTCCATCCTAAACATGCGTATATGAGTGCTCACAGCCTGAACACATGTGCCACTCTTCTGCATAATGGTGATGATAAAATTTAAAAACATTACAGAGAGAAACTTATAGAAACTCCTCTAAATGTCCAACGTAACTGAACATTAAACTCTAACATAAACTAACAACATCTTTGCCTTTACTTAAAAACACATAAAATAACACTTTAATCCCTAAATTTGCTCTCCTAATGCAGTCCCTTGCAAAGCATGCTGGGAACTACGTATCCACTGCCCAGTTATGTCAACATTCATTTCACTCAGCAATGTTTAGTTGACTGAACAAACACTTAAGTAAAGCTAACAATACTCATTTTTAGTAGTAACAACTCAGTTAAATGAAGTTTGTTACATGAGTTTAAGTAATGTGAACAAGGATGGTTTGAGTAAAACTAACAACAATGAAAGTTCTCTCTTCTTCTTTTTTTGAGTGTAGTAAGCAAAAATTTAGAATAAATATATATATGTGGAAAGAAATTAGCAATTTTATTCTGAAATGATGCATTAAATTGAACAGAAGTGTCAATGTCAAATAAATAAATGCTGTTCTTTTAAACTTCCTATTCATCAAATCCTGAAATATATATATTTCCAGAAAGGAAAAGAAAAAGAAAAAAATTTAAATCAATATCAATACTTATTAAAATGTATATGATTGCATAAGGGAATCATCTTTTTTTTTTTTTTTAAGCATTTTTTTGCCTTCACTGGTTCTTTTTAAAAAGGTTGTGTGGTTTGATAACAGAATTTTTAAATAAATCCCATAATCTTTCATTTAAAAATGTCTTAAACGCTGCATGCATAATAATTTGCAAAATGCATTTTAGCTTATCACACCACAGGACTTGTCACCTTTCTAAAAGTATTTCATGTCAACTACACATATCTTATGTTGGTCAATTTATTATAAAATCATGTAATTGTTTAGTCATAAAATATTACTGTAAATGCAGAGTTTCCCCAAAATCGTACCTGTGAGGTAAAATGCGCCATATGCTTTAGGATATGCTGTGTCAGTGATTTAACTAATAGTGGGTTTTGTCTCCAAATTGAGGAAAAAAATACTCTTTCAAATACTGTTAAATGAAATGTTTTCTTGCCTGTCTTAAAAAAATATGTGAATAATGTGCATCAAAAGAAGACTTCAGAATGGTACAGTGCATTTGTAAAAAAAAAAAAACATTTTTCATTTGTTCACATTTTTATTTGAAATATCTTCTTATTCATCTTGCCCCTTGAAATGATACAGCTCACATTTTTTAAGTAAAATATCTAAGGTCAAATTTTTCTAATTTCAATTGAGAACAGACATCCTGAAAAAAATGTATTAAATGTATTAGTATTTTATGTATTAGAGGACAACTTCCATAAAAAATGGCACAGTTTACCCCACTCTCTACTTTTGAATTCACCTCTCGCACACACACAAATTGCATTAAGAGTCGAATAACTTGTGTTTGTGCCACACTCCTTCACCCTCATTGCATCATAATGAAAATGTTAGTATGTACTGGCGGAGGGTTTCAAGTTTCCCCGTCGCATCTCCGCTCAGGTCACGTTAGCACTGAGAGTTTTGGGAATTTAAAAACGACCTCACATCCCAGTCAGATCTCAGCCACTAACCCAACCGGTTCAATCCCACTTCCCTCAGTATCATACATTATACACGCAGAAAAACAATGCACTGATGCAGACAAAAGTTCCCTATTGCTTCTCTTCAGGCAGAAGAGAAATACACAAACCATAAGTACAAGTGTCATGTGATATACGCACACACACATACACTGGTCGGTTAAAACCTTTAGATGGATTCCCAAACCACACGCCCCTCTAAAACACAGCTACACAAACCTGTGGAGAAGCAAAGACACACACATGCAGAAGAAACTAGTAGGCGTTCATTATTCATCATGTATTCTTCCCTGTGTGTGTGTGTGTGAGGACTGGTTCACACAAGTCTGATACTTCTGGGCAAATGAGGTTAGGACAGGTTTCAAGCCATTTCTTTTCTTTTTCAAGGGAGGGGGGAAAACCCATGGGCCCGGATGGGTATTCTTTCTTTCCCCTAACTTTTGTTGTCTCCCCCTCTTCGTTTTCCCCACAGGCGGGCAGCTCTGTGTTGTTTTATGTACACGTCCCTGGCCGTTTCTTCTTCTTCCATGTGGATTCTTTGTCTTTTGCGTCTTATCTCTTTGTTTCTTCCCTTGCACTCTTTCTGTTTTCTCTCCTCTCCTCTCTCGCTCTCTCAACTTCCTGCTATCTCTCCCCCTCACTCACACCCTCCCTCAATCTCTCTTTATCTCTGTCTGTTTCCCTTCGCTCCCTATCTCTCTCTCTCTCGCTCCCTGTCCTTTCTCTTTTCCCTCCCTCCCTCCTTTCCTCTCACGATCTCTCACACGCACACACATCTTTCTCTCACTCAGACGCACATATACTGACTCTCCTACAATGCTTGATTTTCTCTCTCCTTCATGGATTGCCCTTTCCTGCTCACTGATGAAAAATGTCCTCCACTCTTCTCACACACTGACGGTATACAGCAGCACAGTCCTTCACTCAGGTGTGTTCCATTCCATAATAGAGGCTCTTTTGTGGGACGGCCAGCCTATATCCCGGCGTTAATAAGCTCACGGGAAGTGTTAGAGTAATCCCATACCTTTTCCGTAATGAGGATGAGCGGGAACACCTCAGCACACACCCGGCAACGGAGCGCGCAGGTAGCCTATCTCCTGACAAGAGCGAACCAGAACTTCAATAGTTAATATCTTTCCTTGCTGTTTTTCCCTTTTCCTCTCTTTTCCCC